>JAZEWT010000002.1:38183662-38193709 GCA_036362905.1 Mordacia mordax
ACATTAACGAGTGGCAACTTTGTGAATTCAGACAACCGCGGTTTTGCCTCGAGCGAGGCGGGGAGAAAGAGAGAGGTGTGTTCGGGTTGTGTGAGCCGCATTATAAGTGAACGACCCAGTAATCAAACCGACGAGTTCCCCACCGACTCTCGAAACGTCTTATTAGGAGGATCCTGTGTTTGGGATGTTCGGCCTGTTCCGTGTTTTCGGAAAATTGTATGAAACGCATCAAACGCTCTCGTGATGGACTACGTGTCATAAACTAATAAAGTATTCCGCTGACGAGCAACGAACTAAAATTATAATTATTTTTTTTCCCCATCAGCTCATGAGTCAGTGGTCTCGCATGGTTGGCATGGGCCTTGTTGCAAGGAATGAAATTGGGCTTCTACCCTGTCCATATACCGCCCCCCCCTCCTCCATAACCTGGTGCCTGGGTCACTCCTGCCTGCACGCTAGCAAGCTATGCCACTACCATGGACCGTTGCTTAATAGAAAATCAAACAGCCTATTGGTATACTGACTGAATTGTTATATTATTTTATTGTGGTGATACAGGAGTCTTGTCTACTCGAAAATTCACAAATAATGTCGTTGATGTATGGTGAGGGCTTTAAGCCTGGGATCTAATTGAGTGTGATTTAAGTTCACGAGGATCTCTAAAGCCCAGACGGATATTCTGTATCTGTGCTGCGACAAACCCATCACCCGCGGTGCAGCGGTGCATGGTTGCACGTCACGGGCGATCGCCAATTATCGACAAATCGAGTGACAAAGTCCGTGAAAGTGACTGAAGTTGACGTTGCTTTGTGGCCGAGATCCACGCCTGACCTTCGTTCTCCGTGGCCTGTAGAACTCTGAGCCCTTCTGGCTTGGGAAATTCAAACATTCGCTCGACCACACGATTTGAACATTGTTGTAAGCAAAGTCAGCTGTTGATATCCGACATTTTTGAGGGGGAGGGGAGGGGGGTGGCCTGGATTAAGTAAATTCGGCTGTCAAAACCTATTCGCTTACGTGGAACGGGGGAGAAGACATAAGACGCACGTCGTCCGTTATTTAGTGTTTATCAAACTAATCGGTTCACTTGCTGATCCAGTCACGCAGGCACTCAGTCGCTACCCCTCGATGAGTGAAGATCAACTAATAATTAAAATAGCACGCGCTCGTAAAAAAATGTTTTTATGACGTTTTTCCTGGAAGCACTGTTAATTCCGCAGCATCCATAAATCCCGTGAGGGATAATCAAAAGTGTGTATTTGTACCATCGACGATGAATGCGGAGGGGAGGGGTGCAGCAGCTTAGGGCAGGAGGACGTCATCTGAGGTCACAAACCAGGTCACCATGACAGCACCAACGCTCGTGTCAATATAATATTTTTTAAATGTTCACACCATTTTTTTTATCCTCCATTTATAGTCGGGGGAGAGCGAGCATCCGTTGACAAAAATCTCCAGAATTCCGCACCTCGGCGCCCTGACGCAGCGGGAATGCCGTCCCGCGGGACGCCGTCAACGGGTGGACGAGCGGGAAGCGGCGCTAATTTTACGAAGGCCGCTCACAACCATAACGGTAAACACACGCCGAAAATGTTAATGCTGCTCGCGCGAGGCCTTCATCCAACAGTGGATTAATCACAGTTGGCGGACGTTGGCGGTGGGGACAAGGGGGCGTTGCGTGGTCGAATTTGCGCGCCGACAGATATCCTATATCCCAGTCGTCCCGGCCCGCTCTGGCGCTGGTTTGATTGTTTAGCAATCATCAGACGCGTGCGGCGTGCAGTGGCCTGCTGTGGATTGAAACGAGCACGATTCGGGCAGGTGTGGAAAGGGCCATTGCGAAGGAGCTTCCTCCGCAATTGCAATGCTGCGTGTGGGCGGGCGAATGCGTTGGGTACCGCGGCATTGTACGTGGCGAGTGCGGATTCCGGGCTTGGGTTTTTTTTTCCTCTATGGCTATCGCAGAGCTTCGCAGGCGGCGGGTTGGAAGAGTCTGGAGATCGAGGTGCATGGAAAACAGTTGCATGCTTACAAATTGCATTGACATTACGTTGAAAAATCCAATAGAGGGAGGGGCAATTACATTGGAGAACTTTCACAGGTCAACGACAATATATCGACTATTTAGAAAAGTAAACGGGCTATTGTAGGGTACGTCGCTAGAATGGATGATGACCGGCGGTCGAGCGTAATGGTGGACTGGCAGCCAAGCTGGCAATGTTCTTTGAGGAGATGGAGCAATGAAATGACATCTCTATAGTGGCTCACAGAACTTACTGTCGCACCTTACCCTCTCTCCCTTTATTCATTCACATCGTGACAGTAGACATTCAAAAGTAAAAAAAATTTCAAAAATACCCAGAACGTCATTTTTTGCCTGAAGCATCTCCCTTAGTGCTCAACGACATCTGCTCCACCACATGTCCCGGTGATCTTTGACAATGACCCATCGAGGAACACTGACTCACCAGTGTTCCCATCCTCTCGTGAGCCTCCCACACCCCAAATTGTACACAACGGTCATTTAGGTCACGGGCGCAATTACCGAGGGCCTTAATATATATATGAGGCGCCAGAGGCATTTGCCTTTAGTGGATCGTAAAAGTGGATGGTGCCGTGGAGCAAAGGTTTTGCGTGATCATTTGTCGCTTTATGGACGAGCATCGCGATGCCCTGGCGGTTCACAGGTTACATCTGACTAAAGTGCACCGGTACGTTAAGGTCGCACCGTGTGTGTTTCGGCGATCGTGGTCTCATGTCGCGGCGTGACTCAGCACGGCATCGTGGTTTCCATTCAACTCGATCGGGGTTTTCTCTTCAGAAGTGTCATGCGTTAAAAACAAATCGTGGGGATCGGCATCCATCAGCAGTCACGATTAATCCACCGCTGGATGAACGCTCTTCCCCCATGTGTCCGCATGTCTCAGTCCTGCTGCTGTATGAAGTGCATTTCAGCTTCCGTTCTCTCTGCAGTCCCGCGATTCTACCAACAGCCGGTGGGTTTTCTCTGGCCGGCGTAGGGTACCCTGATCGGCGCGTCCACTCCCTGTCAGTCTGCGTAATTCAGAGCGTAGATCTGGTCACGCTTGTCTGTGCACCTCTTGGCTTTCAAATCGGTTCGTGCGCCAAAGCTGCTTGGGGAGACCTTCATTCCAGCAGTGGAGAGTTCATGGCTAGCCAATCCGAGAACTTGTATTGATTGTGCAGTTGCATGGATAAGTCTACATCAGGGCCAACTCCTCGCAAAGAATCAAAGAAGGCTAGGCACTTCTATATGAAGAACAATGCCAATACAGTACTTTTCTTTTTCCCTTACCAAACATGGTAAAACGTTTCTAAATTAGATGAGCAGAAAATAAGTGGCCCTCGGGACAAGTTGGTTTAAAAACCATCTTGATAGCGGATATGTAGCATTGCCCTCCTGCGAAAGCAGTGGTACATCTCATTGTCAGAACCGCTTAATCCTGTACAGGGTCTCGGTGAGCCGGAGCCTTTCCCGGCAGACACAGGGCGCAAGGCAGGGATATACCCACAGTGAGACGCCAGTCCATCAGCGGGCACTAAGGGCAATTTATCCTGTAAGCCGATTAACCTATGCAGCAGCATGTTTTTTTGACTGTGGGAGGAAACCGGAGCGCCCGGCAAAAACCTAAGCGGACACGGGAAGAACAATCAAACGCCACACAGAAAGGCACCCGAGCCCAGATTTGAACCCGGGACCTTCTTGCTGTGAGGCGACAGCGCTACCCACTGGGCCACCGTGCTGCCCAGTGGTACATCCACAGGGCTTAATCATTGACCAAATAGGAAAGTCAGGCGTGTGGATCGTGATATTTGATCTTTACACGCGACGCGAGCAGTTTCGCGCCACGTTAGGGGACGTTGCCAGAGCGAGCCAAGCACTCTTCTCACAATCTCACACGAAGCCTCATTTCATTACTCGGCAGCGCACAGCCCCACCTTACATTGCAACGTCGCATATATGACCATCGAGTGACCGCTAAGGCCAGTGAACCGCCGCAACCAGTACGATATTTACGTGCAGCGGTGCAACTGTAATTTCGAACAGATGTTCACACGCCTGACCTTTTTCCCCCTTTATTCTGAACCGATAAAACACTTTTGCATGGTGGCGTTAACTCGTCACCTGCAATAGGCGTTCACGTGTCTGTTCTGTTTTCCCATATCCGCCCATACCTCAGTCCTCCTCCCCCTCCCCGCCCCAAAGAGAGTCGCATGCGTGACCTTGTACCGCGCATTCGAGGTCGCCTCAGGCTCTGAGAGCCGACTTGGCAACACGCAGGAAGGTGCGACGCAGAGGAATGTGTGGGTGCCGGTCGTGAGTCCCTCAATGCGGTCCGGTTCTCCCCGCGCACGCTCTGGTCCGTGCGGGCAAGGGCTGCCGAACGAACGAGAAGTAAATCTCGCCGCGATGTGGCGATCCCGATGACCTCCCGTGGATCACGTGACTTCGGCGTGGCCACCCCCACTCCGAATCCGTCCCCCTCTCTGCGCCGCCCCCTGCGAAAACAGACTCCGCTTCGTGAAGCGGCGCCGGGGCTCTGCATCGCCTCGTCCTCCCAACCCTCCTCTCTGCAAAACTGTCTCCTTTCTTTCGTTTGTCGTCGTTTTCCTCTCATCTACCATTATTTCTCTTCTCTCGTCCCTTTTCCCGGTCCTTTATCTCACATCTATTCATGGTATCCTTGACTCCCCTGCCCGTGGCGGTATGCTACGCGTACACCCGCTAGTGTCCGACTCCATGAGCACGCGATGTTTATCAAATCCCGTTATATTATCAACAATTGCTCGATCGTGATTTTCTTTTGGCTAATTTTTATTTTTCGTAAGCGATTTTATTTTCGATCACTCTTGTGCATTCGATGATTTCTTTTGAGATTGTTTTCCGGAGTTATTCTGCGGTTAAATGTAGTGAAATGATAATGCTTGTGTAACTAAAAGCATATACGTTCTGTAGATTGCAAAGTCGCTATAAGTTGTTTGACTGATGGCGGACTTCTGTTGACTGACTGCAGCTGAATGACACTCAATGAGTCTTTATTTCTTCTTCAGAAAAGCACAAAAACAATAAGTAACAATGCCAAATGCAATTGTAATGTTGCGGGAAATGTAGTTATTATATCATCAAAAATATATATTGTATCGACTCCTACAAAATAGCTGTCTCTTCAGTAATTGTGTCTCAGAAGAAAACAATATCTACCCCAACTGTCACTTATCGATTACCCTTTAGTCCCATGGGACGCCCCAAATATTTGACAGTGCAGTTTCCAAAGTGAGAGTTTCGAATTTAATAAAAACAAATACAGTGCCAAGACACAACGTCGAATCCACCCTGGGCTGAGACAAGGCGAGCGATTGTCCTCCAAAAAAAAATAGGTCTTTGCTCTCTCTCTCTGGGGAAAGAGAAAGAGGGGATGTTTGAGACCAGAAGAAAGGCCTTGTGTATTTGGAGTTTGAGCCTGAATGGGTAAATGTGCGGCAACGACGCTTTGTGCGTCTCCAAGTGTGGGGCGTGCTTGGGTGAGGATGTACGACTGCTGTCATGTGTGTGTGTGCGTGCGCGACACACGTGCGTGCCTGCCTGCCGTTGCGCCTGTGTGCACGAGAGTCGTGTTTGCGTGCGCGTTTGTGTTTTGCCCGGTTACTTTTATGTGTGTCAACGTGTAGATTGCGTGCATTTTCCACGCCATTGAGAGAATTGGGTTTTTTTTCTCTTTTCCCCTGAACCGCGAATTCTGAGAACGCCGCCACGAGGTACTGTAGGGGTGGTAATGCGTGCGTGTGACGTGCATTCTTAAATCGCAGCGGCCAGCTTACCGCAACATCCTCCTCCCTTCCACGAGCCATGCATGTTGGGCAGCGGCCAAGCCAATTGTGACTTTCTATACGAATGAGCATCCAGACAGTGGTGATAATATCCTGTTTACAGCCCTGCAGAGCCATTGATGGAAATTCCACATTCCTATGGTAGGGGCGAGTGTCCATAAGAGAGTCACTGTGGACTTCCCCAGGGTAGCGCTTATTTTATGCACCTCGGAGGGATGGCTGGCTGAGTGAACCCCAACAATGAGAATTTGAACTCAATTACCTTCCGATCGCGAGTCACTCGCTATACCACCGAGTCACTTGCCGGTCGCTAGGCCACTACACGTGTTTCGCGTCGTGTACGTGCAAGTGATTGTGTAATTGTCACACTCCGCTGTTGGATGAAAGTCTCTGCGCGTTTCGTGAGCACAGGCTTCAAATCCCACGACACAGCGGTCAACAACCAGCCGCTCTCTTGGAGGCATAATGGATAAGGGTGGCAGGGAGGCGCAGTGATAAAATCTCAGAAAGAGAGGCCTGCTCCCCGACGTGGTTCATTTCCCGCTTCGGGTAACATTCTGTGTGACGATTGCATGCTCTCCTCCTGTTTGGATTCTCCACTTTCCTCCCACAATTGAAAAAAAAACAATCATTAATGAATTGTAATGAAGCAGGTTTTCACGGCTCGATGCACGATGATTGCTTCGAAAAAGCTGCTGACAGCCGCGTCGATGGCTTCCTCTCCTCTCCTCACGACGTTTCGCCTCACACGTTAGAGGCATCCTCAGGTGCAGTGTGCGTGTGTAGTTCCTGTTGCACGTTTATATATGTGGGTACTATGCATGTGATTCAGATGTAGACCCCACACAACAAAAGATGACTCGACACATGCATAGTACCCACACATATAAACGAGCAACAGGAACTACACACGCACACTGCGCCTGAGGATGCCTCAAACGTGTGAGGCGAAACGTCGTGAGGAGAGGAGAGGAAGCGATCGACGCGGCTGTCCCGAGAGAGCAGCTTTTCGAAGCAATCATCATTAATGAATTGCCCAATAACATCACAATATATAGGAAGTAGTGTATGGCAGATTGGCACCGGCTGACCACCTTGCTGACTCCCTCCCTCCATGGCGTCCTCGTTACGCCTCCGTAACCGTGTCTTGTCCATGACCAGATGTGGAATTTGCACGGCGCGTTACAAATTGCACCAAACTTGCCTCGAATTGAGCAAGGTCTCCAAGAACTTTGGGCAAAAGCCATCGACACCAAATGTATACAACCCGTGTGGATTTTGACCGTACTTCATCACGTTCATCGGTGTGGGTTGGGAGCATCGATCTAGAAGCAATCGAGTACAATCTAATAATAGACACAGTAATAATAATACAGTAATAATAATAGTTTGTTGCACGACACTCCATTGCCTACCATATAGCTGCCAGCCTATGGCACCTGGTATGTATGGTGGTGTTTTTTCATCCACACAGTACCTAGGGTCCACCCGGCTTAGCCTCCGAGATCTGCTTACGTAGCAGAGGAAAAAATTATATCGGCCTTCAATTAAGTAACCTCCGGCGATGGACCGGCGTCCCGTCGTCGGGTGTATTCCTGCCTTACGCCCTATGTTTCCGGGATAGGCTCCGGCTTCACCGTGACCCTATATAGGATTAAGCGGTTTCAGATAATGAGATGAGATGAGAATTAAGTAACCTCGACTCGCCAAAACGAAACAAACGGCACGAACACATGTGTCCGTGCGGCGTGCGTCGCTATCAGAAGTAACTGTGCTGGATCGTTTCCGGCACACAGTAAAATTGTTCATCACAGCCACTCAGGCCGAGCAGACGCAGAGGACTTGGCACGCATTCGCCAAACTTGACAGCTCGGTGTCACCGTCTGATTGCTGTGCCCTGAGACGGCCGAGTCACACGTGACGCTGCGCACCGAAATGTTGACACGACCCTGACGTCACGTGTGCAGCCGCGAAACCCAGCATCAAGGTAGGTCTGGGATCCGGAAGGTACGGTGGCACTCGATGGTCAGGAGAGCGGTGGTGCCGCAGGGAGGAGGCGGAGGTCGATTTCTGTGCGGACGAGCGGGCCAATAAAACGCCGTGATTTTTAGTATCAATTAAATTTACACTGTATTACAGTGGTCGGAAAACGAATGATCGGTTCTTTCACGGTCAAAGCTGTTTCCTGTTTTGAAGAGCACAGAGTGTTGCTGCTTGGGCAAATGTTTACGCGAGAGGTTGAATGGGTGACCGCCATGAGTTACAGGTGTTGTCGGTCACCGCGTTGGGTACATTTTACGACCCAGTGTGTTATAAACAATCCAGTGGAGGAAATGTCCTCACTCTCAAGTCAAGAATGAGTTTGTCCACACGACCAATAACTATTGATTTGTATTTGTTTTTTTAGGTTAGGCTACGTCGTGATCGTTTAATGCCAAGTTTTTGTCATCATATCCTCCGCCACACGACAAGATTGTCACGTTTACGCAGATATTATTTCTAGGTGGCGTCGTCACGACGTCTAAATCGTGCGCGACGATCAGCGTTTCACTAAAATCCTCTGAGCGTCATTGAGTAGCGAACTCAGAAATAGAGATCCAACGACTGCTGTTATCTCGCATCGTTATCTCAATGACTGTCATTATCTCTCTGCCGTTATCTTGTTACGTGGTACTTTATCCACCTATCAAATATGGTGATAATAATAATGAGCTCAGTCAACCTTCGCCCAAGATCTGAGCTTGCAGCCTACTTGACCGAAGGTTGCACATGTTCTGCAGCCACAACGTGGCTTGGCGCGTTGGCCTCTGTGACCGGTACTGGCCTGAAATACCTCGACACGCGACACCACTCAATCACGCGTCCCTGCTCGATGGATCAGTTTACGCCACCGTGGCAGCACAGTAAAGTACAGCAACGCACAAAGTGTAAAAAAAAACAACTTGACTCTGCAAAGCGGCCGGGCTCAAGCGCATCGCCAGATGCCATGTGCGCAGCTTTTCAGTTTAACACAGGCAGTGCAACTGTGCCGGGGCCCACGGGCACCAAATGGTGCTCAGACGCTAAGCTACGAGGAGGGGGCAGGGGGTTAAATTGGACAGAATCGGGACACCATGCTACGCTCCCTGGCCCATGACAACCACATGATGCAAGTGGGTAATTTTTGGTGACTCTTGCAAATGTCACTCTTGCAAATGAGACGTCTATCCTTGTCTATGGAGTTCTCGCCTCGTTAAACAAAATCAACTTGAAACTGTCCGTGCAAAAAAAAATGGGGACCTTGCTTGTGGGTCGTAGATTGTGTTGGAAATAACTAAACCCGCCAAATCGAGACTTTTTTAAATTCAGGAAATGTATCTAGGGTCATAGACCGACCCTCCTAGTGTAGAGCTCTCCACACACGGAGGCTTTTGATTACGTCGTTAATGAGGCTGCTGCTGCTGCTGCTGTTGCTGCTGCTTTTTCGCAATCAATGTCACTGCGCTTGTGGCTGAAGCCCTTGAAGAGCGGGGCGTGGTGGGTTTGTCACGCACGCGAAACCTGCCCGCACATGAAGAAACTCACGATGTTACGGTCACCTCGTCAGCAAAATCTGGTGATTGTCTACAACACGGGTCCTTAATCTGTTTCACCTCAAGGCCCACCTGGGCCCCGGTTTCCACGGACCATCACGTGACGCTCGCGGCCCGCTGGTGGGTCGCGAGCAGTGACTTTGCTCAGAGATGCCGGGGAGATGAATGGGCAGATGACGCATGGCAGCGGATGGACCGGAATGCAGATTAGGCCGAGTGGCCGAGTCTGGCGTAAGAGAGAGAGAGAGAGGCAGCTGCCAGCCCGGCCGCACGAGATGGACAGTGCGAGCAGTGTTCCCTCAAAACACCGCGGTTATTCAGGGATCGAGAGGCCCCGTGTATATATATAGGTTTGATTAAGAACTCCTCCCCCCCACAACCCCTTTCTGCCCCTCGGTATTTTTTGTAAACATAAATCTCATCTCATCTCATTGTCAGAAACCGCTTCGTCCTGTACAGGATCGCGGTGAGCCGGAACCTGTCCCGGAAGACACAGGGTGCAAGGTAGGGATGTACCCACGATGGGACGCCAGTCCATCACCTGGCACTGTGGGCAATTTTGTCTGCAAGCCAATTATCCTATGCAGCAGCATGTTTATTGGACTGTGAGAGGAAGACGGAGTGC
>JAZEWT010000002.1:38214403-38256613 GCA_036362905.1 Mordacia mordax
CCCCCCATATCCTCGTCTCTCTCGCGGCTCATCCAGGTACTTCCAGTGCCAGCAGCGGTACGGCCTCTTCGCTCCGATCCACAAGGTGGCGAAGATCGGCTTCCCATCCACGTCGGCGCGGCGCAAGATGAAGCGAGCATCGGCCTCGGGGTTCTCGTCGCTGCGCCACAGTCCCAGCAGCTCCACGGTCAGCTCGCTCAGCTCCGTCGCCTCGTCCGTCGGCGGGCGGCCCAGCCGCACGGGCCTGGTAAGAGACGAACATCCGCCACGAGCGACGACGACGATGGATTAATTCACTCGGTAGCGGCTTCCTCCTGTAGACGGTCACGGTCAGCCGAAGCCTGTCCCTGCAGCCGTCGGATGCAAGGCAAGGGCTATACCCAGGATGTGACGCCGGTCCATCGCAAAACACTGGGGAGCTGTTTAGTCAGCCGAAGGCAGCAGCAGTATTGTGCATGTGTTCGGACTGCAGGAGGAAAACATAGTACCCGATGAAAACGCGCACGGAGACGGAAGAAAATGCAAAGGCGTGCCCGCTGATAATCCAACCCTTTTTCTGTCTCCCCCGGCAGCTGACGGAGACGAGCTCGCTCTACTCGCGCAAAATCGCGGGCAACACGGCGCTGCAGGAGGCGCTCAAGGAGAAGCAGCAGCACATAGAGCAGCTGCTGGCCGAGCGCGACCTGGAGCGCGCCGAGGTGGCCAAAGCCACCACCACCGTGTCGAACCTCGAGCGGGAGCTCGGCGCCCTGAAGGCGACGCACGACAAGGTTGGCGGCGCGCCGGTCTCGCGCACGGCGGCGTCTCGCGGTCGTCCGCCTGCCCGTTTGTCCGTCCTTCCATCAGTATGTCCGTCCGTGTGTTCGGTTGCTCCAACGCAAGACAAGGTCGGGAGCAGGCGAGGTGCTGGCCCTTCTGTGGCACCCGCAACACGTGTTTGCTCCTATGTTCGCGCGTTCGTCTGCACGCTCGTCCGTCCGCTCGCGCTCGGCGAGCCAGGCACAGGACAGGTGCCGTCACGCGCACAATACGACCGATCGTCGTTCATGCGTTCATTGATATGTCCGATGATTGCTTCAAAAGTTGCTCTTTCCGTACATCGATATGTCCGTCCGTTCGCATCTTTATTTGCCGACCCGTGTGCCCGCCTGTTGGGACGGCGCCTCTCGCCCGTCCCGCCCGACAGTCGACGACGGAGATGGCGGCGTGCCTGTGCGAGCTCAAGGCGGCACTGGAGGTGACGGGCAGGGAGAAGGGCGATCTCATCTCGCAGCTCGAGGAAGAGCGAAGGTGAGCGGCAAAACTCCGCCGGTCAGGGTCGAGGTTCGTCGTCGGCCGTGATCTCTCCACCACCGCACGAATGCCTCCACCGCGAAATCGCCATACCTCACAGTCTCGCTATGCCACGCTCCTGCGCTGAGCCGACCTCCTTGCTGTTTGGTGACTGATGTCATTCGGTAACCATCATCCGAGTCATGATGTGCTCTGCCAAAGGTCCACTTTCATTAAACAGTCCGTGAGATTGATGTCTCTGTACCTGCAATTATCTGCATCGTCTCTTGGGAAGTGTGAAAGTGCGACTCGCATTGCGGTAGCCTCTGATCACTTCCTGTATTGAATTTACCGAGAATAGAGGCATCACCGGCATTGCATGGTTTGTCCTCAATTCAGTTTCTCCGCTTGCCCTATCATCCCCTTTTTTGAGCTTTGTGCTAATCGTATATCTGGCCACACTGGCTTCAAACATGAACAGCTGCCCTCTCCTCTTGTTTCTTTCTCCAGTGCCAAGTTTACCGATCACACCTCCCCTCTACTGTTCTTTACACGCTGTGGAGTTGCACTCCAGGGTTGCAGGTTTTACCAATCCACATAAACCACCGGCTCATGTTGCCTCCAATGCGTCCAATCGCAGGCACGCGCCACCACCTGCCACTACGCGCTGCCGTGCGCCATTGTCCTCCACTGCACAGGTGTTTCGCTGTGGGACTGTACGGCTCTCCAGCGCATTTTCGAGCCATGCCGCATGACGTCCGGCGTTTCACCGCCCATGTCAGGAGCTTCTTGAGGAGCCCAATGCCGCGGCTCACGGTATCCCTCAACTGCTATCGGCGTCGCTGTCGCCGTTACTGGTTCTGGACATTGCGTGAAACGTCGGACAAAGTGCAGCGCAATGTGCAGTACGACGCGAAAACGCATCGTCGAGCAACTCCATCTTCTGTCGCCGTGGACCAATTAGAACGTGTGGCCATCGTAGCGCTGAGTAATCTCTCCTCCCCGGCATCAAATAGTTGGTGATTCGTGTTCGTCGAGTCGTTAAACCCTCCCCCACTTTTGTTGGTTACATGGACTCTCCCGGGTGGCCAGGAGGGTGGAGGACCTACAGTTCTGCGTTGAGGAAGAGTCCATCACGAAGGGAGATCTCGAGGTACAATTCGCGACATTTGCTGGATGTGTGTGTGTGTAGCTTTCTTTGACAAGTTGAGCCAGCAGAAAATAACGTGAGGCATAGATACTGTGATTTGAAATGTCTCATCTCATCTCATTGTCAGAAACTGCTTAATCCTGTAAAAGGCCGCGGTGTGCCAGAGCCTATCCCGGCAGACACGGCGCACGGCAGGGGATATACCCACGATAAGACGCCAGTCCATCACCGGACACTAAGGGCAATTTAGTCTGCAAGCCAATAAACCTATGCAGTAACATGTTTTTAGACTGTGGGAGGAAACAGGAGCGCGCGACGAAAACCCACGCGGACACGGGGAGAGAACATGCAAACTCCACACAGAAAGGCACCTGAGCCGAGATTCGATCCCGGGACCTTCTTGCTGTGAGGCCACAGCGCTATCCACTGGGCCACCGTGCCACCGTGCCACCAATGATTTGAAATGTAATTATCTTAACATTCGCGACAAAAAATATCAGCCGCTTTTGAAGGTATTCTAATGCACTGAAATAAATAAAAACCCGAGCTCTTATTTACTCGCTTAGGGTTATAGAATGGTGGTGTCTGTCTTTTTGTATTACTGAGCAATGAGTTCACAAATACATTTGGAACATGGTCTAGAAATGAATTTTTTTTTTAAGTGATAGAGCTATGGGGACTTGTTTACGAATAGAGATTGCATTTCGAAAACCCCGATACAAACGACAATTTATAACATTAGATTTTAACTTTGTGATTTGTCTGTGTATATAAGTCATTTTGAGAGGCACCCACACATTTGACTGTGAGTTCCGAGTGGGAGCAGATCTCCCCTTTCCTTGGGGGTGTGTTCTGGAGAGACCGTTACCCTGAGCGCGGTTCCCCAGCGCGTGGCGCGCCCGTTCGCACCGGTGGCGCCACGCAGACGCAGACCCCGCGCCACCGCCCGCTCCTCCGGTCCCGCGCTCCTCCGGCCCGCGACGCGGCGCCTCCGATAACTCGGCTTGCACCCGCAGGCGCTCACAATGCGGGAGAGGTCGCGCATGCGGGAACTGGAGGCCGAGCTGGCACTGCGGAGGTCGGAGGTCGCTGAACTGAGGGCACGGCTCGGGGATGGCAGCGCTACGCCGTCGGCCCACACTCCGGGTGGGAGACTCACCCTCGATTGTTTCACTTTCGAACGCCCGGTGTCATTAGTTCCCCACCTACCCTTTCCACTACACACCGTTTAAGGTAATTTAAGGGGTACCTATGTGAATGGATAGATGAGCAGATGTGATATTACCCACGTATGGCCCCTGTAGCAAAGGAAAACGCTAAATGTATTGATCCTCGCTTTCTAGTTTGTAAATGTGACATACTGTCGTGAAGCCACAATACATTTTTAACAAACGAGCATTTTTGTGTTGGTGCATTGCTGGCGGTCATACGGAGAGTGTCGCCATGACCGTAATTACTAAATTTATCTGAGCTATAATATTAAAATTGACCATTGTAAAGCAGGAAGTATTTACTTATTTGTTTACGAGGTGAGGTGGGTTGGGGTAAAGGGTGGAGCGGTTCTGAATTGAAGCCCCTCCAGCATCTGTGCTATTTCAGCCCGGCCTACATGGGGCTGTAGATCAATGGTCTCCTGCTATTCCGCAGATGGTGGCGGAGTAGGAGACGCCGGCGGCATCCTGAGCCTCCAGCAAGAGCTGGATGGGCTGCGTGAGCAGCTACAGGCCGTGAGCCAGGGCCACCAACAGGAGGTGAACGTTCTCAAGGAGCACCTACTGACCACCCAGCGGGACCACCAGGCCGAGCTGCTCAAGCTTCGCGCCGCCAATGAGCAGCTGTCGGAAGAGGCCAAGATCCTTCAGGCGAGGTACGAGCGCGCCGGCAAGGAGAACCAGGAGAACCTGGAGCAGTGGAAGAGCCGACTGGAAGCCTTGGCGCAAGAGCACCAAAAAGCCATGGTAGAGCTGAGGACCTCCGTGATGTCCGACTGCGAAGCCCAGCGCAGGGAAATAGCGGAGCACAGATCCGTCATCGAAAGCTTGAAGTCCGAGGACCGTCAAGAGCTGGAGGCTCTGAGGGCCAAGTGCAACGCGGAGGCGGTCACCTCCGCCAAGGAGAAAGAGCAACTGCGACGCGAGCTGGAGGAAGTGCAGGAGGAGAAGGAGAAGGAGATCGAGCGGCTGAGGTCACAGATCGAGCTGATCACAGACCAGCATCTGGTGGAGCTGGAGGAGACATTGAGCAAACAGCACGACGCGGAGGAGAAGCTCAAGGAGATGGAGGAGCAGCAGGTGAACGGCCGGGAGGATGGTGACATCGTGATTTCGCTCCGCGCCAAACTCGCCGTGGCCGAGCAGAAGACCAAGGACTACGAGATCGTCCGCGAGGCGGAGGCCCGAGGCCGCGAGGAAATCTCCAGGCTGCAGGAAAAGCTCCGCACACTGGAGGACATCAAAGTGGCGGTCAACAACAATGTAAGTCCACTGTCCGAATGTCTTTACTCAATTTGCGCTTTACCGGTTTGGAGAATTAAACATTTTGACTTAATTGTTGTGCAATAAGATGGTCTTTGCAGGGCTTATGAAACGTTTCTCAAGTAGCTCACTAAACCTCCCTCTAGTTAGTGGGAGGCCACTTCCAGCAGCGTTGGCATTAGCAGACAGTTACAGGGTTACACCTTTATCTGTACAATGACATCACAGCACGTGACGTGATTATGATGCCGTTTGGGTGGAAGGGGGGAGCGCGATATGAACGAACGCGCTTCTGAGTGGATCTTGCTGCGCGCCCCACTGCAGACAGAGGACATGAACGGGACCCTGGACGGCGGCGACCAGAAGCTGGAACACGCCGTGAAGGGTATGGCGACTCCCTCTATGGTCCCGCACGCACGGCGCGCAAGATTCGTTGTTCTTCCAGAGGCTCGCGCGCACGCTCGCGTTGGTCTTTGCGCTGACGGGAATGCCGTGTCGCGGTGTTCGTCTTGTAGACCTGCTCTTGAAGCTGAGCAGCAAGGAGGAGGAATGCAGAAGCCTCGGCTTGCAGCTTGAGAAGGCGCAGCTGCAAGTGACAGGTACTCGAGAGAGCGTCGCGTCCAGAGCTTGTTGTCTATCTTTTGAAAATCTCCAGTCTAGCTTGTCATTAATTCGTCAATGATTCATCATAAATCTCCGATGAACATATAATAATGGTTACAATTGTGTCAGGGTGGCACAGCGGTAACACCTGTGCCTCACATAAAGTCCTCCACGAGGCGGTTTCGATTCACGCTTCGGGCGCCTTTCTAGTGTTGTTAATGACATGCAGCTCTCTCCATAGCACTGTGCAGCGCTTTGTGACCCTCGGGTGAAAGGCGCTTTAGAATTGCAAACATTAGAAATTCAATCTCTCCGTGTGGAGTTGTTGTGTTCTCACCTCTGATCTGCGTAGGTTTTCTCCGAGTTCTCTGGTTTTCTCTCACAACTAAAAAAAAACTAATTTCTTAATTGTCCAATAACTTCATGATAGATAGGAAGCATTGTCTGCCAAATGTTGGCATCGGCTAACCGTGTGGCTCCCTTCACCTCTCTCCGCCTCTCTGCAGTATCCTCGTGCCTTGGAGTTGCTCTCTCTTCGAACCGTCGACATTGAAAGATTGCAGCACATTACGAATTGTATTTGTTGTTATTTTAATACGGGGCGGAATGGTGGCCCAGTGGGTAGCGCTGTTACCTCACAGCAGGAAGGTCTCGGGCTCGAATCTTGGCTCTGGTGCCTTTCTGTGTGGAGTTTGCATGTTCTCTCCCCGTGTCCGCGTGGGTTTTCACCGGGCACTCCGATTTCCTCCCACAGGCCAAACAACATGCTGCTGCATAGGTTAATTGGCTCACAGACTAAATTGTCCTCAGTGCCCGGTGATGGACTGGCATCGCATCGTGGGTATATCCCTGCCTTGCACCCTGTGTCTGCTGGGATAGGCTCCAGCTCACCGCGACCCTATACAGGATTAAGCGCTTCTGACAATGAGATGATATGAGATTATTTTAATACAATCTCCACATGACAGTGCCAAACAAGTTAAATTGTCTCATGGTGGGGAAGTGTTTAATAACCCAATGATTGTTGTACTGGTTAACTGGTAAGCTGAGGGTCAAATCTCACAACCAAATTTGGTTATGAGAAATGTTATTCAGATTTTCCAGTAAGATGACAATAGGCAAACTGTAAAATGCTCATATGAAGTAAACATATGATTTGTTTGACCATGTCACCATTGTAAAGGGTATTATGACAGACATCTGGCCAGAAATCACTAAGAATCTTCTATCAAAAATAAATATTGTGGCATAATATTGCAGCTGAAAAGAACCAAATTAGCTTAATATTAGTTTGTTTGTTTGTTTAGATACATAAATACAATTACTTTCTTGCGAATGGTGAGATTTAATCAATTACCGTGCATTTGCAATCATAACCCAATATATTGACGGAGATTTTTGTGGCTCAGAGTATGAGAATTTTGAGCTACTCTTTTGAGATAGCTACGCCTCCAGCGTTCCTTCTCACTCTTTTACAACATTTTGCCTCTCATGTTGGAGGCATCGTCGCGATGGAAAGCGGAGCAATGCTCGACACCGTTATCCAAAAGCAATTCTCAGAACGATTCATTAAATTCCTTCGACTGTGCAGCACAAATAGTTAAAAAAAGACGTCTACGCTTAGACATTGAGCGCGTAACGAGCATCCGTCGTCCCCCGCCGCGCGCCCGGGCCGCGGGCCTCACGCGCCCACCGTCCCCGCATCCCCCGTCTCGCCCGGAGCCAGATCTGAAGACGAAATCTCCCGCGAGGGCCGACGCTCTGGCCGAATTCAACGGGGCAGCGCCGGAACCCGCGACGGCCGAGCGGACGCCGCCCCCGGCCGACGTCGACTCCGCCGTGGACGAGCTGGCCTCGGACCTGCGGCTGCGACTCTCCGAGGCACAGAAGATGCTGGAGAGCTCCGAGCAGCGCAACCAGCAGCTGCAGGCCCTCCTGGAGGCCTTCCGGGTGAGTTCTCAGTCGCGGCGTGCGGACGACGCCCACGAGCGTGCGCCAGCAACTCCCGCTTCCTTCGGCCCCCTGCTGGACGTGGGGACTTCTCCTTTGCCAGGTGGGGTGCGGGTTAGTGAAGGGAACGGGCAGGGCCCAGCATTGGTTCGGGTATTAGTCACGACTGCCACAGGCCATAGCCCGGCAACTCAAGTATCCGGATTTGTAGCGGTGCATTATACCGACCGCTGCACAAGGCAAAACAAACCTTCATCGATGAAAAGGTCTAAGAATGCATTCATCCAGCAGTGGATTTTTTCATAACAGACATTGACACCATGAATTCTATTTCGTGCACGGTGTTATATTCTCAAAAAACTTTTGATAACCTCCAGTATCTGTTCTGTACATAAACTCATACCCAAATGAAGAATGTTTGTTTGCATGTTATACCACAGGCATGTGTGGTTACTGCAGACTCGATGCCTTGTAAAAGGTGTCCAGTGTTTAATCGTGTTAACGCCTCCTGTGACATTTCGAAAAAGGGTAAACTTGATCTATTTATTTCCCACATCAGTATACTGGCAAAAGGTTCCCAGAGTCACAGACACAAGATTCACCAAAACATTTTTTTCATGTGACTTTTCCCAGAGTGCCAAAGACAGGCGAAGCGCTGCCGACTTGGAAGATGGCGAACAAAGGTAAGGCTTTATATTTGTGTTTATACGTAAACCTAAACGTCGTTTGTTATTTGCGCACTGCGTTGCCAGACAGAAAACCGCATGGGACTTAAAATGGTCTTGAATCTTTCCACGGCAAGTAGTTGAGTGTTAGATTTCTCCACAGATAAGGTCGTAGCACGTTGAAATGAAACACAAACTGTACGACGGTCTTTGATACTGTTTCTCATGGGGCGGTGGAGCGTGCTTACATCAGGCGATGAGAATCGTTCACACATCCGCTCGGCGCGACTGTGGTTATTTCACCGCTCGCCGGACAGCGGGACGCAGGGCTAGGCGCGCCGTGTTTTTTAACGGCTGCGCGCACGTTCTCCATTTTCACCGTCGCGCGCGGCATCGCCACAGGCGCAGTCATCACACCCGCGGCGCCCGTCACAAACACCCAGCATGCACCGCTGCTGCGCCCATGCTATCACCCGTCCCATGAGCACAACCGTACCGCCTGTTCTGTGCATCCCGAAGACAAGTGATAATAGGCATCCCTCGCATTTCTGTGCCCTGATATTTATGAAACGAAGTAAACAGCGTGGGTGACAGCATGTTCGAACACATTTAGCCTGACCATTTATTGACATGTGCGTGTCTTGCATGAGCGCACCGTAAAAACAACGCCGATAGGCATCGCTGTTGTCGTCACAGCGGGGGGGGGGGGGGCGGGAATTAATAATGTAGAGATTTTTTGGTGGCTTTCGATATTCAGCAATCCCTCAAAGTAACGAAATGTGACCGTTGATGTGACCGTCGAATTTCGCACGTTCCGTCGCGTGCGGCCCGTTCCGTCGCGTGCGGCCCGTTCCGTCGCGTGCGGCCCGCTCTTTTGGAATTTCACGCTTACTGTGCAGCGCTCTCCCCTGCCCTCCGAATTAATCCATGTCTTTCTTGTTTCGCCTCCTGTTCTTTTTTTGGCTTGCACTGTCTCACCTTGCGGTTCCTCCACCATGCCATGGTAAGACCGAGCGAAGCAGACCCTCACTGACCCCCGCCTCTGTTCCTCCTTACTCCCCCGGCCGCTTCTCACCTCGGCCATCACCGCACGTCTCCCTCGTGACTCCCTCTGTCTCCCTGACACGACCACACGCATTACAGATGAACGGTCCCCAAGCTGTATTGTGCGCCGTGCCAAACGCTCTGCGGAGTCACCCCCCCCCTCCACGGACATGGGGATCCAATGTCACCTCTACGCAGGAACCTGGTTCAAGCACCCCCACCCCCAGAAACCCCTCCTTCCCCTTTACTTAGTCTGTTTGAATAAGCGCCGTAACAAGGAAGAGTTTGCTTGTTACGATACAATTCGCGTTTATAGAGCAGCATCTTAATACAATTCGCATCGCACGACACTGTGCAGAATACAATGAGCATGTGTATTTTGTGAAGAGAGAAAGCCTGTCATAGGCAACTGACAGAAGGAAGGTCTTGAGCCTCGACTTGAACAGGGGCAGTGAGTCGACAGCACGGATGGCTGGGGAAAGGGAGCAGAGGAGAGGCTGTGACCTCCCGCTGAGCAAAGGTTGGAGGCTTTGATAGACTTCCTTGATCGCTGAAACGGAAAGTACAGCAGATCTCTTTTGCAACCACCTGTGTGTCTTCCCTGGCTTTTCTCTTACTTGCTGTCTTGTCCGAGGAGGAAGTGATGGTGGTGATGACGGTGATAATGACGGCCATCATCATCCACTGAGCGAGGCCAGAGTTGCCAAGTTGTGGCCGAGTTGAATTGTTCGTAAGCACAAGTGGCCACTGTAAGCTGTGAGCCCACAAACACGAGAGGCAGCGCGTGTCATCTTCTCCAAACCGATCCTCAACAATACAGCGCAGAACGCTCGTCGTGTGAGTAGGGTGGAAAGGAGGAGGTGCAACCACGCCAGGTCCACCAGCATATGGAGGAAATGGTCACAGACATTACAGGAATTTCTTTGTCACGGTTTACAGGAAGGGATTAGGACCCATGCCAATATTCTACCGACCAGGTGGCTCATTGGTAGAGTGAACAGCTCGCAATCGGAAGGTTGCATGTTCAAATCCTGAATGGCGGATGACTCAGCCCATCATCCCTCTGGGATTGATAAAATGCTTACCACTTTATGGGGGAAGTCGAAAGTGATTGTCCTATGGATAGACTCGTCCCGTTATAAAATGTGGAATTTCTGCTACTGGCTCAGGGCTGCAAATAGGAGATGAGCGCCGATGCCTCAATGCTCAATTGAGTAAGGAACCACGTTGAATTTTTTACACTTCAGCCAAAATTATGCACCGAGGCCCCAGATTTCTTTCGAAGGGCCCGGTTCATTGCCAAACCACAATCGTAAAAATAAAAACGAGATTTTCGAGTCGTAAAAAAAAAAATCTCGATAGTTTATGCCTCAGTTAGGGAGGCTGGGTGGCTGCCCCTGCGAGACAGAGCACGGATCCCACAGGGAACCCGGGCGCCAGCGCCAAATAACAATCGTGAATCGACGTCTCATAAACAGCTAGCGCCGTTTCTTCGCTTTGTCCATCTCACCGCTGCCACTCCGGTTCGTAGCGTCGGAGCCGCGCGGCGTCACCGCCGCCGCTTTTCACACCTTCCCGAGTTTGAGATTGAACGTTCGCAAGCGATGACCTTAACACTTCTGAATATGCTGCAAGGTCTTGTCGCACATCCCGCAGCTGCACGTTTGCTCTGCAAGTGCAGTGTTCCAGGCTAGTTTGGCATTCTGTCCTTCAAGCTTTCGCCACGCACTACTGCACGTGCCTTCAGCTCCTGGGCTTCTGAATGAACCCACAGTGGCGCGCGGTGAAGACTTGAGAATAAGAAATGCTCGACACGCAACCCAATCTGGAAATTCGCACTCAGACCACGAACGGCTGCGATAAAACCCACAAGCGACCGCAGGCTGCTCCATAAAACAACTGCATTCCCACTAAAAAACTGCCTAATTGTCACGTGCCACTGTTAAGTAAGCTTTTTTAATACATTTTGCTTACATTTTTAATTGCTGCGTTAGCAAGAAGGAAGAGAATTCGGGGCACAGCAATGCCCCTGATTAGAGTGCTGACCGAGGAATTAAATAACACGTTTCGGCCGGGGATCAGCGATGCAATGCATTGAACGCCTTGGCCAAGATGCGCGGGAAACTTGCCTGAGAGTTCAACTGCACGGAAACAAAAATCCACAACCAATAGATTCCATTTTTTGGGTTAGGTCACGTAAAATATTTTGTCGTAAACCCTCCGCCACCTGACAACAGCCAATGTTGCCTGATGATGCTGATTGCAATTATCAACGAAACGTCGAATTTCATTTATAAACGCTGTGAGTTTGATCTTCAACACACCGGTGTGCGGACATACTGAAGAATTGGAACGTTTTGTCAACGTTCACAAACTTTACTGATTGGCTGTTGTCAGGTGGTGGATGGTTTACGACAAACATTTTTTACGTGACCTAACACCAAAAAATGGAATCTATTAATAACATTCATCACGAAAGCCTTCGAATTAAATCCACAAACAGTTGAAATATTAGCGCGATATTCAATTCAATAGTTAACAAAACCACCCGTTTCAAAGAAGAAGAGAAAAGTTTCCGTCGTTTCTATTGCGCGGGGCCGCTGGTTGAATGTCCGCGATGGTGCCACCGGCTGTGCCGTGTCTGGTGCCAAACCACGCGCCATCTTCTAAAGACGACGGCGAGGTGGC
This sequence comes from Mordacia mordax, assembly GCA_036362905.1. Lineage (NCBI taxonomy): Eukaryota > Metazoa > Chordata > Hyperoartia > Petromyzontiformes > Petromyzontidae > Mordacia > Mordacia mordax. The sequence continues at coordinate 38,226,250 of JAZEWT010000002.1, forward strand.
AGCATCGAAACGCGCCGACGCGGCTAGAAATGGTGTAGACTGCGTGACCCCCGACCCCCGTCCTTGTCCGTGCTAACCCTCCTCCACTGCTATAACGACTTTTGCATGTGTGTTTCTCTCCGTGTGAACCGACAGTACAAATATAATCACCGTTAGTAATTTATTATCGGAACAAGTAACAAGATCACTGCAAAATGTGGTTACGAGCCTGAGCGGCCAGAGGCGGTTGCATTGCCCATGCCGTAGATGTTTGGCTCTTGTGTTTGTTTGTTTTTTACCATCGTAGCGCAAAGTGTGGGACTTTACATTTGTATGAGGCCCCAGCCGAGACCTATGTGAATTTATACATCGCTGCATTGTACATTATATAATGGTCGGCGCTAATTTCTCGCGTCCTTTTGTTATTCCGTTACCCTCACGCGGTTCCCATGCGCGCCCATTGTCAGCCATCGCGCTCGCTCGCTGCGATTTCGTGCAATCGTCACTGCGGGTTTATCGACGCTCGTTTACTTTCAACTTTCGCTGCGCGCCGCGACGCATGTGTCTTCACTATTTTATCTGCTCCTCGGTAATTAAGAGCAAAGGATTAAAAACAAACGATGATGATGGCAAAAGATAAATAAAAGAAAATATTTGTAAAGAATTTGGTGGCAGTGGTCTTTAGTCGCAGAGCATTGTGGCACAGTGTCTTGACAGCTGTAAATATTACAAATACACCTTTGTATAAAGCATCCAGAGCTTTTGTATGTTTCGAGAAAATCTCCCATTTTTACATTGGTGGAATGAAGTGTAAGGACTCCCACCTCTTCAAAGACTTCTGGCCAGTGTAAAGATGTAGGCCAAACTCGTCGTAGCTCTTCCACGAGCTGTAGAATTTCAGGGCTGCACCTTTGCCTTTATCAGCATGTCCGACAGACGAGTTGCTTGTGCCCAGCACTGGAGCCGGTCAGCGAGTGAGCGAGTCAAGATTGTCCCACAGGTGAACGGGATGTACTAACGCGATGCACGATTGAACATGTCGCTTGATCTCATAACCCCTCAGTGAGGTGGTGGTGAGGCAGGAACCGGACGAGAGCTCTCACAATGCATCGCAACCGCCGGACGCTTCAAAGGACGCTGGGACAGATGCGAGTCCCACACGTGGAGAGGTGAGAACGTTCGGTGATGGAGCTGGAGACTGTACAGATTTCAATGTCGCCTGAAACCCTGGACCTGAACACCACCAAACCGATAACGTTCCCCATATGTGCCTTGTTGAACTCAGGTTTCCTTTCTGAACGCTGTGATCGTGGGGCTTCAGCAGAAGAACGAGGAGCTTAAGGGTAAACTGGAAAAGCTGGTGGAGGCGTCATTGAATGGAGATGATAAAACGTCACCTTCGTGAGTCATAACTGCATTTCTGTCAAACGTTCGCTGTTAAAGTTTGCCACAACGCACATGTTGTTAAAACGTTATGTCTTTATTTCTAATGCTGTACTCGAGGTGTAACGAAGGCCTGGCAATTAAAGCTAAACTGCAGACATAAACTATGAAGTGACATTTTGCAAAATGGAATTGGGGAAGGGCTCAAATCATGGATGCGGGTAACGTTAACAATGGAGGCCGATGGAGAGGAAATGATGAGATGGAGAGACGAGGATTGAGTATTTAGAAGAGGACACGGCAACTGATTGTGAAGGGTGGGAGATACGGAGCGTTGCCGTTGCACAGCAGGAGGAGAGTAAGCGTTACGACAGGTGAACGCTACATGCTTGGCAGCCACGCGCTTTGCGAACGTTTCCACACGAGTACGTACAACATTATTAACATTTTCACATTCATTCGTAACATTCTAAGTTGCAATCCTGGTTGGCGTGGTGTCACACAATGTGACTTGCCAGCATTGTTCTCTACTGAGCAGCTGTTTCACAGATTACATTCACCTCTCAAGCTCTGCGTCCCCTCCCTCTTCCATCATAATATCGTCTCGAGTGTTGAGCTCCTTCCCGACCGCTCTTGCCTGCAGGAAGTCAAAGTCGCACTCTCGCCGGCCGCCCCCCCGAGTCTTCTGTGACATCTGTGACCGCTTCGACCTTCACGACACCGAGGAGTGCCCCACACAGGGGCCGCTGCCACCAGCCGGCTCGGCGCCGGCGTCGCCCGCCCCGCCGGCCACGCAGGCGGCGGCATCGCCGCCGCCCTCGCCGGTGCCGCCCTCACCGCCGCACTCGGCTCACCGAGGGCTGCGCAAACAGAACCGGCCCTACTGCGACGCGTGCGAACTGTTCGGCCACTGGACATCCGAGTGCAACGACAACCAGACGTTCTGAGGGAGCGGGCCGCCCGTGGCACGTGATCCTACTTCCTCTGCTACTGTTACAGCTATACGCTGGCAGAGAACAATCGAAAGCGTTATTTTCTTTCGTGCAAATCCCTTTGCCCATGTCCAGGTCCGCAAGCCCAAGGTTCAGCCTCGGCTAAGGCCCAATGAATGTCTGTGATCCCACTGTTGAATCTAAAGTGAGGTTCACATTGTGCTTCGGTCTGTTCTCGTCAGGATCTCCACCATCACACGCTGCCAGGATATTTCTCTGAGTTAGTGATGTCGCCGCGCCTGCCGTGGCCGGTTTCAGCGTATGCCACTGTTTTCGAGTTAGAATCCGTTCGGTGGTTGTGCGTTACAGCACAGAACCACCCGCCAGGTGCGAGGCTCCGAGGGAGGTTAAATCCCTTCCCTCTAAACGTCGCACAATGAGGTTAGCGTTTACATTTTTAGTTTTATGAATTTCATTTCTGCTTCTTTTACAATTTTATTTTGGTTGAAGAAATTGTGCTCGCATCGAATTGTTTTGTTTGTTTCGTCTTGCATAAGTTAGCAGTGTACTGTGGTTGAGACAGAATGTTTGTCCCATGCTAGATACGGTGTGGAATATATTCATTACTGCGAATCCAGCAAAACGTGAATTAAAAATTCACACACAGGGTGTTCTAGCCTTAGTTGACACATTCGAAATGCGATCGCGTCCTTGAACGGGGATGACTGGGTTACAGATAAAACAAATCAATTCACTTCCTTCCACATACTTGTCATGGCACGGAGACCAGGGATCGCTCGCTCAGTTTGTGGCACTGCCAACACATCCAGCCAGGAATCTTCTTTATCGCCTCGTGGCTGGGCACCACCACCGTGCTGCCTCAGTTGCACCACCCACCGTAGTGCCACCACCCTCAGGCAAACGCAGCTCACTCGACTGCAAAGTCACCCATCGTGCCGCCGGACAGCTCAGCGTGAGAATGAGCAGCCCACAATTGGAAGGCTATGAATTCAAGTCCTGGTTGGTGAAGATGGATTCAGCCCATCATTCCCTGTGGGGGTTTAGTAAAATCTGTACCAATGAGTACCGCTTTATGGGGAGTGCTCTATAGACACTCACGCCTTGCCATGGGAATGTGAAATTTCCACCACTGTCACGGGAACGGTGTCATTTTTAAAGAGACACAGCCATCATTTGATGATGACTACTGGATATCTACACTAGGTTATTTCTTAATGACCCCCCGAATCCCCCTTCCCTGGCAATTCTTCGAATTGCCTCTATCCGGTGGGGTTAAGTTTCTGCACAAGAATCTTTCTGTTATTTGTTCTATTGTGAATGTGGGGAGGGGGGCTCCCGTTGCAGTTGGATCATATGCACCCATTATGAATAAGGTTTTACAGTAAATTAATAATATTCATGTTTAGTCCTCTGTCGATGATCGATTGCTGGAGCCCCTGTCCCCACCCCCCCTATGCCGTGTCGGTGGTAGGGGCTGTTTGACCGTACCTCAACATGCTAGTGAGTACGGGCTTGTGAAGGCGTGCCGTGGAGTAATGCTGACGTTGTGACTCGTGAATGTCTCTTTAAGTAGGGTAGAATATTCACCCCACTTGCTGTCTACTGCAAGCCACCTGTACTGTAAGTTGGCAGGTACGCTACCATTACGTTTTATTATTTTTGCGCTCGCATGCAATATACTGCTCCGATTTCCTCCCACATGCATATCCCCCGTTTGTTGACGGTGTGTCAGTGTATCGAGAACTGCGGAGCTTGGACAATTTTTGATTGTGCCCGCGCTCGTCCTGGCTTCTGGTTTGCATCTTTGCGCTTCCTCGACGATTGTGAGAGATGCGGTCTGCGTGAACGATGACGTAAACGTTATTGATGAAACTAAAACACGGATAAACATGCAACGCCTGTTTTATGAGGGCCGTCTCCAGGTGCAAAACTGCTTATCTTCCGAGATTAAACCTGGGAAGCACTCCGAAGGCCAGGATTAATCTGATTTGCAAGTGACCTGGGTCACCGAAACGTCAAAACAAGCAAGTAACATGAAGCAGAGAGCAAACGGAATGAAAACAAATGATGCGATCGGACGCATTGCCTGGTGACTTTCCCGAGAGGACCGTCGAAATGACCCTAGCGGCCGGCGCAGTCCTGGCACCAACTCTGGAACACTGGATCGAGTTCACAACAGGATAACTGGTGGCCGTCGATCTCCTGGAAATGGGGAGATTTGGTTGTGGCTTTCGAAGGGTCCATGATGACCTTAACCCAAGTCGGTCAATATGCTATTGTAACACCGCCGCCACTGTAGATAGTTCGACATTTCAACGTGATTTTTTTTTTTCAAAGATTCGAATGATTTGTTTTACTGTGTTATTTAAACTGGCTTGGCTTAAAAGCTTTAATCTAACGACTTTGCTTCTGCTGCTACCGTGACTGCTGCTGTAGTTGGAATGCGTGGTGTTTTGGTAAAGCTAGATAACCCACAAGTTCTTCCTCCACAAAATCGGATTTTTCCTGACTTAGTGGATGAGGAGTCGGTGAATGTGTGGCTACTACGTTCCCACGTTTATCCCACGTAGAGGAGTGGATGATCACGTGGTTCATGTGAAACAGCATTGAACATTCAAATTATTAATATGTGGGTTATTAAGTTTATCCAGCACTCAAACTTCAAGAAATGTAATTCTACCACTCTCGGGCCTGTAATTTAGCATGTGTATGCATCAGACAGGTTTGATGGTGTTGAATCTGGCAACGAAGAATGTATACTGTTAGGGGTATTATAATGGTGAACAAATAGGTTTTAACAAATAGCTATTATACGCCTGTAAATATGTTTTTTTGCATTTTGCTCTCATGTGAATTTGTATGGGTAGTTTTTATTATCCTAAGTCTCATGACTCAGGAGGATTCTGTCAAGGTTTCACAGTGGGAGGGGTGTCGGTTCATGACATCAACTCAGTATTTTGCGGTGTAATTCTTCACAATTCGACAAATTAGAATCGTGACGCCGGCACACAATGGCCTGCACTTGTGAGCTACGTCGTGTGATGGTTTTTTAATACCAGTGTGCAGAATGTGGCGAATATTTTGCGGTGAACACAGAACCGCAGCGTTCACTGGGGCGGTTCCTAGGATTAAGCACGGGAGCGTCTGCAACAGTCGGCGAACGTTCCACTGCAAGACCGTGCCACTGCAAGACCGTGCCACTGCAAGACCGTGCCACTGCAAGACCGTGCCGTGTTTGTAATTACTCTACGTGGAAGATGAACAAAAGCTCGGCGTTATTTTCTAGGGGAGAAAAATATGGTAACGTTGCTGCCGCGCCAAGGGGAAATGTGGCTTGAATTATGATTTATTTTGACCATTACAGTTACGACCGTTAACAGTGGCACGCAGAGTAAAACGTTTCAGAGCTAGGAAAAACCTATTCCTGGCGATAATGTACAATAGGAAGTCGTTTTAAGTAAACCAAGTTTAATATTGGATATAAAGTAAATTTTCATTGTGTAATGTTGAATGGTTCTAAGTAGTAATATACAACCCTAAATCTTTATTTATTAATTCAATTTATTTTATTGTCATGAACAAATTTCACAAACAAATCTTACATTCAGGGTGGCGCAGTGGTTAGCGCTGACGCCTCACAGCAAGAAGGTCCCGGGTTCGAGTCTCTCGGCTCCGGTGCCTTTCTGTGTGGAGTTTGCATGCTCTCCCCGTGTCCGCGTGGGTTTTTGCCGGGTACTCCGGTTTCCTCCCACAGTCCAAAAGCATGCTCCTGGATAGGTTGATTGGCTCGGAGACTAAAATTGTCCCGCAATGCCCGGCGATGGACCGGCGTCCCGTCGTCGGGTGTATTCCTGCCTTACGCCCTGTGTTTCCGGGATAGGCTCCGGCTTCACCGTGACCCTATATAGGATTAAGCGGTTTCAGATAATGAGATGAGATGAGATCTTACATTCAACCGCGGACGGTGCTTTTGTGACGATTCAAGCCGCAGCGCCGCGCGTTTACCTCTTACAAGACTGATGCTTGTAGTCTCACCAGTAAACGAACTCCGTCCATACGCCGTTATTAAGTCCGTTTAAACGAGGCTGTGTGGGGCGAGCTGTGAGCACAGGGAACAGTGCCCAAACCAATGTAAACGTCTATGCCTAGCGACAAGGTTGTGGGGCGAGCGAGTGTAAGGGTGGAACATGCCAGCCAAAATAAAGTCTCACACTAACGCTGGCCAACTGGGCAACCACCAGCCACTCTACTGGCTCTTGCTCTGATCATGACTAATTAACCGCCTTCAACGCCAGCCTTATCAGTGGCCATAATCATGCCACTTGCACAAGCAACCAGCTATTTCAATCGTCCTAGCCCTCTCACCAACCATAACCCTTTCCATCAACAAATCACCCATCAACTAATATCCCTCACAATGGCCACAACATTACCCCAAACTTAACTCTGCCGCTTCGCTAAGACTAACGTTTGCTTGCCTGCTTTCCAGTTTTTGGTGTTCACGGCGTATTTTGTGGTACTGGGGGCGATGTAGTTTTGCGTATGCGGCACAAAGAGTTTGTGACTGAACACCACGGCGGGTACTGTCGAGGCCAGGGGTCAGAGCAGAAGATGATGCCAGCTCAGGTAGTATACATCTCAAGAGGCCATCACTGCCGTTGATATTGCATCCTCCTCGCTATCACTTGGGCTAGGCTGCGTTGCTGTTGCAAAGAACAAACGTGACCTTATGTATGGGAAGTAGGGGGGGTCCAGTAGAATACTCAGCAGTAGCTACTTTTTTCCGAAGTGTAGATGCCACTGCTCAGGTTAACTCTGTGTCCCACACCCCTGCTGTGAATGCCATTGTCCAACTGGAGGCTTCATCCGGTAAACATACCGACGGTTTGACCAATGTACCATGGGTACCAGCAACCATGTAATATATCAGAAGGGGTTCCGCAATATTAGCGTCCCAACTTCACGACCCTAGGGCAAGACAGACCGTTTCGAGTTTTCAGTCTCAGGGGGTGACTAGGTAGATTCGGTGAGAAACGTGAACGCTGCGGCTATGGCTTCATTATCATCATCATCATCTACGTTTTCTCCAGCAGACGTGCGCATACAGCTCGCAGTTGTCAAACAGAAGCTGTTTGGAGAAGCTCATCATTGGTACAGCATTATGTGCATCATTACCATCATACGCTACCTTTTTGCGGAAATTATGAGTGAATCAACGTGCGTTCAGCATTGTCAGCTAGGACTGGAAAGCTCGAGGTACATTTATTGCCTCCTTAAACTGATAACGCAATCTGCCACTGCCCTTTGGTATCCACATATAGACATCTATATTAGTCACCATGTCCATATTTCACGGTGTTGATGATTGCTGTTAGATGTGAGACGGTACCACCAACTGAAAATATTATTATTTGTGTTCGTGGATTATAGCGCGTTTCCCCGTAGAAGATGCTCAATACTTGAGATAATAATGCGCATGTAATTAACCAGCGGGAGAATTACGACAGTGGTTTACCTCTTATTTTAAAATACCAGTGCCAGATTGTCTGTAATTTAAATGTAGTGTGTACAGTAAACATTAATAAATGTGAACTTTCATTTAAAACGTCAGACTGATTTGTTGTGTTTAGTGAAACGGTGGGCTCGTCCGAACACGTATGTAATAGTACGTCAGAACCCGATATCCACGTGTTCCGCACAAAGAGACTGGCCTCCCTGTTGGGTGGTCCGTCGGTGAGACGGCTGTGTGAGCTGTAGCAAGTTGTGGCGCTGCGCGACATCGATTCATTTCGAAAGAGCGTCGTGGGCGTTTTCGATGCGTCCTGATACTAAAACTGTCGAACACCTACAGACAATTGGGTCTCGGGCGAGGTTCAGCCACGCTCAATTCAGCCGTGAAAAGTCTCAAAACCACCGCTGACGAGGAGCCTTATCGGTCAGGAATTGATTGATACATTGGCACGAATCAATGATACATATCTTTGTTCTCGTGACTCTTAATGCGTGGTTAATGGGGAGATTCACAATAGTCTCATCTCTCATTATCTGAAACCGCTTAATCCTATATAGGGTCACGGTGAAGCCGGAGCCTATCCCGGAAACACAGGGCGTAAGGCAGGAATACACCCGACGACGGGACGCCGGTCCATCGCCGGGCATTGCGGGACAATTTTTAGTCTCCGAGCCAATCAACCTATCCAGGAGCATGCTTTTGGACTGTGGGAGGAAACCGGAGTACCCGGCGAAAACCCACGCGGACACGGGGAGAGCATGCAAACTCCACACAGAAAGGCACCGGAGCCGAGAGACTCGAACCCGGGACCTTCTTGCTGTGAGGCGTCAGCGCTAACCACTGCGCCACCGCGCCGCCCTTCACAATAGTTATCGCATTTTTAGAGCGTTTTTCACCCGAGGGTCACATGACAATTAATATGGTCGAAAACTGCCACCACTCTATTCATGATTGCGCCCACAATGACCCCAAATTAATTACCACGGGCTAACACAATCGACTCGCTACACAGCGTTGCTGTAATTAGCACGCACAGGTAGAATGTACTCATCACAAAACTACGGCAGAATAGCAGACGTTGCAGACTGTTAGGTTAGGAAATAAGCTGTTCGCAGCTAATACAATTGGCTACCGATGCAGATCAGCGGCAGGTTGAGCGAAATGTTGTTAAATGTTGAATTCAGCCGTGAAAAGTCTTAAAACCACCGCTGACGAGGAGCCTTATCGGTGAGGAATTGAGTGATACATTGGTACGAATCAATGAAGCGTATCTTTGGTCTCGTGACACTCTTAAAGCGTGGCGTTAATGGGAGATACATAATAATAATTGCATTTATAGAGCGCTTTTCACCCGAGGGTCACATGACAACACATGTGGTCGAAAATTGCCACCATGTGACCAGAACCAGAAAAAATATGTATCGTTGTGATTCAATCCACAATCACGATGCAATGCGAGTTGTCTTTCATCGAGCAGATGGGTGGTCACCTGATACAGGCACGGTCAGGTATGTGACCTCTCTCCCCGCGACAGGTGTGGCGGTTGCAGCTCGTACCCATGGAAGTGATCTGTAATATTGCTAAATGTTCAGCCCTTTGCTTGGGTACTTTAAACCCGAGCCCTTTGTGCTGAGCATGCGTGCACGCACGATACAAAACCCATGTCCGATTTCCCATTGTCAGACAGCTAAGCGAAGTCTTGCGAACTTGAAGTTATTGATTACACAAGAAAAGGGCTGCACTTCAGGTGGTGACAGGTTTAGGACGTTTCAGCAAAAATAGTGTCCTGTGTGTACGACGCAAGGTGTGGTAGGCATGTTGAATGCGTTGCATTCGTGTTGGTACGAATATTTTACAAAATAAAATGTCCATGAGGTTATGATGCAGATTTGTGGATGAATGGGCGCCACTGGAAATATTTATTTACATCTCATATTATGTAAGGTATTACCAGTAATAAATTAATACTGCATTGTTTTTGTAACCAATGCAAATGCACTGTATTTGTTAGTCTGCCCGATTTGTAGAAACAAAACGGCCTCTGTTATAACTTGCACATGCACTTAGCAGATTGACAATACAATACATTGGCTCGCCGCATATATTACAACCATACGTTAGAGCCATTGCTGTAAAGAATAATAAGTGCATTTATCTGTTGCTTGTTGCTTACAATGTGTTTGGGGGGTACCACTATGATACAACACGCATGTATGTTTATTTGGGGCTTGCTTTAATATGCCTTCGTGACAGTGAACTAGGCAGCTGCTTTGATTTTTCATTAAAGTAAAATCGATTACGGTCAGTGGACTTGATTAAGCTACAGTACATTAAGCGGCTTTTAAAAAATATATCGTAAGCGTCTGCGCATCCCCATTGTTTTGCCCTGGAGAAAACCGTTTCTGAAGCCCGTCAAAGTGCAGTGACAATGAACGATAAAGCTTAACATTCCTTTATATAACGCCACTGCTCCGTGAAGGCCCCCCCCCACACCACGTTTGTTATGTTATGACAGTTATATGACCTTAGTGGTCAGTGCGGGCTGATGGAGGCGTGTGATTAGCGATTACAGCAGCGGCTCTGACCCACATCTCGATGGAAGCGCGGAAACATCAAGAGTCTGATGAGCAAGTGAAAATTAAACGATGCCTTGGCCATCTGCTGCTCCAGCGTCGCCTGCCAGAGGATTCTAGGACAGCTAAGGATTCACGCACCGTTGCCAGTGAACGAGTGGGGACGGGCGGGGGGGGGCCCTCGCCTCCTACAAATGGTTGTCATTGTTCTATGCTTTGTCTCAGGATCACGACATTAATGACAGCATTTTCATATTCTTGCGTATGTAATAAATAATGTGATCTCATGTCATTGTCAGAAACCGCTTAGTCCTGTACAGGGTCGCGGTGAGCCGGAGCCTATCCCTGAAGACACAGGGCGCAAGGCAGGGATATACCCACGATGGGACGCCGGTCCATCACCAGGCACTGAGAGCAATATAGTCTGCAAGCCAATTAACCTATGCAGCCGCATGTTTTTTTTAACTGTGGGAGGAAACCGGAGCGCCCGGCGAAAACCCACGCGGACACGAAGAGAGAACTCGCAAACTCCACACAGAAAGCAGCACCCGAGCCGAGATTCGAACCCGGGACATTCTTGCTGTGAGAAGGCGACAGCGCTACCCACTGGGGGGCCACCGTGCCACCCGAAAACCTAGATCATTGCACATTATACGCATTTTTGCAAGGAGTTTGTCTCTACGTTTTTACAAAGCAAGAAAGAATCACGTTGCACGCTGTGAGGGGAACCGGATTCGTGGACAAGTTAAAACTGTGCGCTTAGAATAACGGTAATATAAATATGCTAAGGAGCCTAATTTATGCATATTACAATTTAATGACCATGGGCTTTGTCGCTGTCACCGAATACTGGTGGTGGAGAGGCGGCGGGTGAGGAGGAGGTGGGGGGGGCAGTGTTCCAGAAGGTCCAGGAAACTTAACGTTTTGCGCGTGTGGAGTGGATGGGTTAAACATGTTCATGGTACGATTCCTAATGTCAAACATTAGGACATTAGCGACAAACGGTAACCGGTTTTGGGAACCACTCCCCGATGCCGGTGGATTTTTGGTAGCAGGAGAGAAGGCGCTCTGGATAGAGCTTCATGTATTGTGCAGTTTGGGAGGTGAGGGGGGCACATTGCATTCTGTTCCACGCTGACCGGTGCATGTTGATTCGAGTAATAATTGTGTAATAATAATAATTCGAGTAATAATTGTGATTCGACTAAAAATACGCGATCAACTACTGGATCGCAAGTGCAGTTGTGATCACCATTGCGATTCGTGTCTCTTTTTTTCTTCAAAGTTTCATAGCATGTTACCTTTATTGCTTTACACATTTTCATATGTGCTGCAAGTGGATAACCATTTTTAACTGTTTTTTTTTATGCGGTTGCGAGTCATATACATTCTCAATGGTGAAGCAGAGTGAGTCTGCATACAAATCCGTAATGTGTCTTGCTACAAATACTGTACAGTACATAGAGTCCAAATAATCTGTGGACCATACGATTCCCCTGCAGGGGATTTCACGCCAAGACCAACATACAATCAAATTTCGCTCGCAGGACTTAATTTGACTTTCAGACCGTTATTTGAGAGAGTATGAAGCGAATGAACGGAAAACGGAACCACTTTGCGATATCCAGTAACCATGCCAATGCTGGTTCAACGTCGCTCCAACGTTGAATCATTGTGGCTATCTATAGACCAAACTACCGTATAATGGTTGAAATCATTCTACATCATTACATTCTACAGTACATCAATGATTCTCAGCCTATTGCACCTCAATGCCCAATTGCATATCGTGTCCACGGACCACTAGGTGGCGCTCTAGGTTCGCCGGGTCAGAAAGGTCAAACTCTACCAAGTTCCGTCGCCTGTCGTTCATCTCGGTGTCGGTGTCGCGTATCGGACGTCCAATCCGTGGACACCTTTCATTGAGCAATTACATCTTGCGGTTGTAGGGATTCCTGACCACGAAGACGCCCTTGTTGACGAACCTCAGCAGGACGAGCATCGTGATCACGACGAAGGTCACTCCGGCCACCACGGCCATGGAGATGGCTCCGATCTGCGCCGGACTGAGGTACGATGCGGTAGTCGGTTCCAAGGACGCGGTTGATGTAGAGGAGCGTAAAGTAGGGGTGGAGACGGAGGTTGTGGATGAGGGATCCGAAACGGAGGTTAAGGGTGGAGAACCGAAGCTGGAGGTGGGTGATGAGGTACCAGAGCTGTGGGTGGAAACAGACGGATCTGGAGCGAACCTTGATGAGGGAGTATTGAAGCTGGCGGTGGAGGATGAGAGACTCGAGGTGAAGGTTGGAGTGGGAGAAATGATGCTGGACGTGGAGGATGAGTGCCCCGAGGTGTAGGTGGAAACATAGGAGGTGCCTGTCGAAGTATGCATTGTTGGTGTCACTCCATCTTTGACATATGATGATGATGATGATGATAATGATGGAGACAACGTCCCAGAGTATGAGGTCTCTTGCAGAGATGATGATGGAGAGGAGTAGACAAATATTTGCCCCCACGACGGTGATGTGAATGCCCCGGCACTGTTGAAAGGATCGACGTAGACAGCAGTGGTGGTCCCCCTGAACAACGTCGCCGATGGCGTTGTTGACGGGGACGGTGATGATGATGATGATAACGATGATGAATCGGGAGACGAGGGTTGTAACGATGAGGATGTGTCCACTGGCAGGCTGTAAGTGGAGCGACTCGCTTGAAGCAGAGAAGGAGTCAGCACTGGAGATGAGGTCATAGAGTTGGCAGCACGCGTGGATATCGATACAGATGGAAGACTCGACGTTGTGCTTGGAGACAATGCCGACGAAAGCGTTGTTGACGGGGACGGTGATGACGACGGTAATGATTGTGATGCACCGGGAGATAAAGTTGTGGCCGCAGACGGTGCGACGGCAAAATAACTAGCATTCAAGTCTTTCATATTGGTTCCACGGATTGACAATGGAAGCATGCAGATGACGGCATTCGGCACCGAGACGTTGGTTCTTGTCAGCCAGTTCCACAGGTAGCTGTTGGATGAGTCGCATGTCCACTGATTATTGTCCAGCGTCACAAGCGTTAGGGCTGGTAGGGACTCGAAGAATCCCACTTTCACGCTTCTCAGCTGGTTGTTGTTGAGGTACAATTGGCTTAGTGATTTTAAATTTCCCGAGGCCCACGGATCAACGCTCAAAATTGCATTTCTACTCAGGTCGAGAGACGTGAGGCTCGGAGGCAGCCCCACGGGGAAGCCAGTGAAGAGGTTCTTGCTCAGGTTGAGAGACAGGAGCGTGTTCCAGTTGGTGAACACGTTGCTGACGTTCACAAGGAGGTTTTGCTGCAGCAGCACCACGCTCGTATAGGGGATGACGCCACTCGGGGCCTGTATCATGTTGAGACCGGTGCAGTTCACTGTCGCGGCCTGGCAGTCGCATTGCTGCCACGAGCTTGTGCTGACACATTGAGTCGCTGCGCTGGCATGTGGCAGCAGCAGCAGCAGTGGCAGCAAGACGCACCAGGGAAGCAGCAGGAATCGAGCCATGGTCATTTTGTACACTCCTGAAGCAGAGAATTGGTCATCACAACAGTAGAATATTATTGGAGGTTCAGGTCAGAGAACAGTAAACGTGACACGTAGATTATCACAACCACTAGAACAGTAATCCATGCTGTATTATATCTCATTATGACGAGCCATACAGGATAAATATATTGCGTTTTTTCAAGACCAATATACCCGATGTACAAGGAAGGTTGGGCCATCACGTTACGTAAGTGACCTCGAAATAAAACGATATCCATATATCCATCACGGGCGGCACGTTGGCCCAGTGGGTAGCGCTGTCACCTCACTAGTATGAAGGTCCTGGGTTAGAATCTCGGCTCGGGTGCCTTTGTGTGTGGAGTTTGCATGTTCTCTCCCCGTGTCCGCGTGGGTTTTCGCCGGGCACTCCGGTTTCCTCCCACAGTTCGAAAACATGCTGCTGCATAGGTTAATTGGCTTGCAGATTAAATTGCCCGCAGTGCCCGGGATGGACTGGCGTCCGATCGTGGGTATATCCCTACCTTGCGCCCTGTGTCTGCCGGGATAGGCTCCGGCTCACCGCGACCCTGTACAGGACCAAGCGGTTTCTGACAATGAGATGAGATGTATCCATCACTGTTAGGCGCACTGCACTGTACACTACGCCTGAGGATGCCTCTAACGTGTGAGGCGAAACGTCGCGAGGAGAGGAGAGAGGGAGCCATCGACGCGGCTGTCCCGAGAGAGCAGCTTTTCGAAGCAATCATCATGCATCGAGCCGTGAAAACCTACATCATTACACTGCTAGAATATTCATAACAGTACATGTGTTGTTGGAATGGTGGCGAAGCGCATCCACTTCAGTAGACGTTCCCAGTTCCCAGCTTGGGTGCAATTCTGTGTGACGTTTGCATGATCGCCCCGTGTCTGGGTAGGTTTTTTGCCCGATAATCCGGTTTCGTCCCATAGTCCAAAGATATGCTACTGCGCAGGTTTATTGGTCTGCCTAAATTGCCCCCGGTGGTCAGCGATGGACTGGTGTCTCATCCTAGGCATAGCCCTACCGTGCTCCCTCTGCCTGTCCGAATGGTCTCCAGCTCACCGTGGCCATGTAAAGGATTAAGTCGGTGCTGATTATGAATGAATACTGCCGTGTGTATAACAAGTGTTCATTTTGCTTGTTGCTGGGAGAGACAGAAATAATTGTGCAAACGATCACGTGTGAGGCGAGGATACGTTGGTGTCATTTGTATCTTCAAAGGTCGAGGCATCCTCAGGTGTACCGAGACACAGGCGTCTCAATACGCCTGAGGATGCCTTCAGCGTGCAAAAGGAAACGTCGCGAAAGAGAGAGGAGGAGCGTTCGACACAGCCATCTCGAAAGAACGGCTTTGAAAAGCAATCATCACAAGAGCTAAAGATGCCTATTGTAGTGGAATTAAGTGGCATTAATTACAAGCTTTGGTGATAGATTAGCCGTTATTGTATTACTGTTCTCATACACTAAGTCACTTGAATTACTCTAAAGCCACAAAAAAATTATCTGTATAACAGGCAGAGCCCACCTTGTAGTGTCTCTTCTCATCTAATTGTCAGAAATCGCTTAGTCCTGTACAGGGTCGCGGTGAGCCGGAGCCTATCCCGGCAGACACAGGGCGCAGGGCAGGGATATACCGACGATGGGACGCCAGTCCATCACCGAGCACTGCAGGCAATTTAGTCTGCAAGCCAATTAACCTATGCAGCAGCATGTTTTTGGGACTGTGGGAGGAAGCCGGAGTGCCCGGCGAAAACCTAAGCGGACACGGGAAGATCAATCAAACGCCACACAGAAAGGCACCCGAGCCCAGATTTGAACCCGGGACCTTCTTGCTGTGAGGCGACAGCGCTACCCACTGGGCCACCGTGCCGCCCAACCTTGTAGTATCTCACTTGTTATTTCATCTACACGCTGAGGTTCTACTCATCTCACACACTCGATGGTCCTGCTCAATAACCCAGTCACTCACTGTGATACCACTCACCCCACTCTCTGATCATCCACTTACCATCCCAGCCACCACTCACCCACTCTGCTATCAGTCATCCACTTATTAACAATAATATAATTTTTTTACGCGTACAGATTTCGTGCCTAGTCAAGAACACGGATACTGAGGCATTAACCTGCTCACTCACCCAGCCACTTGTCCACTAATTCACAGGTCCCGTGCACTCACCATTTAAGATGTCAGAATGCATCTCTTTTCAGGATCCGATGGCTGTCTGCGTAGCTCAGGCAGTTGCAGCAGCAGCAGTAGCAGCTTTGTGGCTGAGTAGAGTAAAGAGTCCCCCTTTTTCAATGGTTGCTTAATCTTACTCGTGCGACAAACCCATTGAAAATAGACAATAACATAAAGAACAGTATTGGGCACGGCCAACGTCCAGCGCTGACCTCAACATCCCTCGCATACCTTCACGGACTGCCCCAAGCACATTCAGCCGTACGGAACCCCCAGCCAGTCGCTGGTAACGAAAACAGCAGCAGCAGATGTGGTTACCAACAAACACACCGAGGCTCTCGAAACAGGAAGAATTACGTTTTGCAGTCAGCCCGCAATGTCTCGCATCCTCTTACCATCCAAGTGAACATACCAGTGTTGGGCCAACGTTAGTAGGTGCTTTGAAATGTTGGACCAAAATTTTCCGTGTTTAAGAGGATGAGACCTCTTGGCCAGTGATATAAAAAAAATATATATGTATCCATCATAAAATCATAATTCTGACATCTAACGTATGTTTTTTTTACACTACATATAAGCACCATTTGTAAAGAGGCGTTAACAATAGATGGGGAATTGTTGGTTTCATTGGTAAAGGTTACAGAGCTGATAGTAATCTTGCAGTAATGGGTGCAGCTGAGTGTGTGAAAATAATGGGTTCGTGTTGCTGGCGGTGTGAGCGCACCGTACATGCGTAATAATATCATCGGAGTCCACACTAGAGGTAGTTTGTCAGAGAAAAAGCAGCTTCCAGAACGGACAGTTATGTCCCCTGGGTCTTGATGTGTTCGTACATACCTAGAGGGGTGGAATGATTGTGAAGTTCTCCATTGGCTTTATTGTGAACCCATCGACCTTAATTTTATTTCGGGACGTTGGTGGAAAGCGATCGTGAGCACCAGTCTTAAAGCTACCATTCCCTCGGCTCTCATAAACCTGCACTGACCGGCATTGTGCAGTGTGATGAATTATCTACTCAGTAGGATAGCGCAGTGGCTACATCTGCACCTGACAGAAATAAAGTCCTGTCCTAGGCGGTTCGACTTCCGCCCAGGGTGCCTTTCTGTGTGGAGTTTGTGTATTCTCTCCCCATGTTCTGCGTGGGTTTCCTCCGGATTCCCCGGGTTGCTGCCACATCTTAAAAAACAAACCTCGTTATATAATTGGCCGATAACGTCATAATAATACGCAGTGTCCGGTAGGTGTTGGCGCCGGCTGAATACATGGTTGTCTTCCCCTCGCCGCTCTGCAGTTGTCTCACATTTCTATAATGATATCAGTCGTCCGAGATAAGGGCGTCTGCTAAATTACAATTAATACTAATACTAAACATGCATCGACGGGCCAACGTTGGCACGTGGCCCACTGTTGGGCCAACGTTTCACCTTTGTTAGGTATCATCCAGCGATGCATTCACAATTGGCGGTCAATTATGATTTCCTTATATTTACATAAAGGTTAACAATGACGTTCAGGTACTAAACAACATAAGAATAAATATATACCAACACCTTCAATAAATAGCGTTTATTTCCTTGATGCAAATACATTTTAATTAATTGATACTACATCAGTGACTGTCGTTTGCATAGAAGCACTGGGCCACGTTAGATATGTCCACAGGCAATGCGCAGAACGGTTGGCCATGCAGTTCCCGCAGCTACCTGTCCACCCACGCTTCCATGGGGAACACACGGCCCGGGGGTCCCCTCCCTGCCGCGGGAGGCCGCACGAAGCAGGGCCACAGCACCAGCCTCCAGCAGAGCACGGCCAGCCCGCCCACCAGCAGCACAACCAGCACCATGATGGCTATCGTTCTCTTCTGTCGAGCCGACTGGCCACCATGGAGCGCGTGACCTGGCTGGGACGTGCCCGTGACCCTCCAAGCCGGCGTGGCCTCAGCCACCGCCGCTTCTGTTCCGCCCGCCGAGGCCGAACTCGGCTCCCCGTGGGCGTCGGCGTGCGGCGTCCGCGTGGGCCCCAAGGGGTTCTCGCCGGTGCCCCACGTGAGTGAGAGCGGTTGCAAGGCAGTGCTGCTGGCGCCGCCGCCGCATCTCGCGCCGCAATCTGTGCTCCACAGTTGCAGCAGCAACGAGGGCCTTGGGGCCAGAGCGGCCGTGGTAGTGGACCCCTCATCCAACACCTCGTCGTTGTCGTTGCTGAAGTTACTATTTAGAGAAAAGCACCGGGTGCCCTTGGCGCCGTCGCACGAACGTCCTGTCTCTGGGACAGAATGCACGGGCTGAGCGTGGTGACGCGACGCAGCGACATCTGTGGAGGGAGGCCCTCTCGCCATCGTGGTTAACCCATACCAGATGGTTGTTACCTCCTGTGGGGAGGGCGGCTCGGGTGACCATTGCATGGGTTGCTGGGCAGGGCTTGACGAACAGAGCTCCATGGATGGCATCAGGTTGTTCTGCGAAATCTCTCCCTCCGACGTCGAGTACCTCGATCGATGCAACGGTGGCGTAACTGTTTTAGCAGAAGCTTGGTTTTCCAGTAAATAGTCGTGCGCATGAATTTTTTCAGTGCCTTGGAAAAGCGTTGTCGTCAACGATGGCGCAGTTAATGATGGCGTAGCCACAAAGAGCTTGTTTGCGTCTCGTTCTTCGTTAAAGTGTAACCGCTCAGCGATTTTAGTGGGAGAGAGCGCGAGCGTGTGAGTGGAGAGTGTACTCGTGAAACCACCATTGGGCAGCCTTGCTACTGGACAGATGTCAGTGAGGGATAGCGTTAGGAGCACCCTCAGCCTTAATCTTTGAGGGCTGTCGCACACCACTCGATTCTTCTTTCTCGTGTCCCACAGCCACTGATAGAGGTAGACGATGGCACAGTCGCACGCCCAAGGGTTGCCCTCGAGCGAAATTCGGGACAGGCCGGTCAAGTGATCAAAAGCCCTCTCGGGGAGGCGTCGGACAGCATTGTCACTCAGAATTAGAGACACGAGGTTGAGTAAACCCCAGAAGACAGCACCAGTCAGTTGGATAATTTTGTTCCTCGAAAGATCGATCTTGACAAGCGATGGCGGAAGGTTAGCAGGCACGCTGCTTAGCTGATTTCCGCCTAGGTTCAAGTCCTGCAGACCCCGGAGGTCTAAAAACGCCTCGTCGTCCACCAACGATATCTGGTTTTGCTGCAGGTCCAGAATCTTCAACAACTTCAGTCCAGCGAAGGTGTCCCTGCCGAGGGAAGTCAAGTTGTTGCCTTTCACGTCGACGTTTGTCAAGGATGACGGAAGGCCCTGCGGGAAGGCCGTCAGGCCGTTGCTGCCGACCTGGAGACTCCGCAGCCACATGAAGCACCTGAGATTGAGGTTGTGGCTCGTGATGGAGTTGCGGTCCAGGGAGAGGCGCACCGTGTGCATGGGCAAGGTCGACGGCACGGACGTGAGGTTGGCACTGTTGCAGAAGACCTCGGAGGTCCTCCTGAAGCACGAGCAGTGCGGCGGGCACCCGTATACAGCCGGGCCAATCGCCAGCAGCAGCAGCGCTAGTGTCAGCAAGGTGTGCATGGCACAGAGGGCACGACGGCAGATGTGCGGGCGCACACTGGCATCATCTGGCTCTGTAGAGGAACAGCAATACATGGAAATCCGTCACTATTCAGCACGTCACTCCGTACAACTTTTCTACACAACGCATCGCACCATACGATGTGTCACTCCATACGAAGTGCTTAAATTACTTTGGTTTAGAGGATGTCAAAATAGCACTATTTATTTTGCAATTTTAACACTTCGGAATACCTGCAAATTAATATCACCCATTAAAACTCCAAGTAAACAGTGGAGTCGGCAGCAAAAATGAACGACTTTCAACATCGCAAAAACAGGTGCCCTATAGATACAAATAATATCTTGTTACAGTTAACATTTATCAAAAGCTTAATGAAGGCCGCACGGTGGGTAGCGCTGTGGCCTCACAGAAAGAAGGGCCCGAGTTCGAGTCTCGGCTTTGGTGCCTTTCTGTGTGGAGTTTGCATGTTCTCTCCCCGTGTCCATGTGGGTTTTCGCTGGGAACTCCGTTTTCCTCCCACAGTCCCAAAAACATGCTGCTGCATAGGTTAATTGGCTTGCAGACTAAATTGCCCTCAGTGCCCGCTGATGGACTGGCGCCCCATCGTGGGTATATTCCTGCCTTGCGCCCTGTGTACGTCGGAATAGGCTCCGGCTCACCGCGACTCTGTACAGGACCAAGCGGTTTATGACAGTGAGATGAAATGAGACAAGCTTAATGATGGCCTCTAACGTGAGAGGCTAAATTATGCGAAGGAGAGAAGGGAACGCTCGACATGGCTATTCCGAAAGAGCAACTCCAGAAAAAAATCACGTGGAGTACAAGGAGCCATGAAAATGCACATCAATACTTTGGCTCATGCAAATCATATGGAAACGTGCATGTGGACAATGGGTTCATGAACCAGTCTAGAATGGTTATATTGTTGCTTTGATCCCATTGGATTATAAGAGAATTATAAAGCAAGTTTCTACTCATAACTAGAAACCCACTTTGTCACCTTTACACTTCCAAGTCGTGCCTGATATAATCGGATAGCAGGGTGGCACGGTGGCGCATTGGGTGGCGCAAAAAGGTCCCATGTCCAGTTCCCGGCTCGAGTGCCTGTGTGGAGTCTGCGTGTCTCTCTCGCTCCGTGTCCGCGTGGGTTTTCACCAGGTACTCCGTTTTCCTCCCACCGTCCAAAGACACGCTGCTGCCTAGGTTCAGTGGCCTGCTGAGCAAATTGCGCCCAAAAAAGGGCCCTGCGTCAATTCTTGGGTATAGTCCCGTCTTGCACCATTTGTCTGCCGGGATAGGGTCCGCCCCCCCCGCAACTCTCGACAGAATTAATCGGGCACTAATATTGAACTGAAGAGATAGCGATGATCTGGGGGAGGGCGGGCAATGTGGATATTAGTGGGTTTAATGCTGTACTTTAAACGCTGATGTCATTTTTAATGCATTGTTACATAAGCGTGTGTACGTCTGGGTTCAAAGTTTACCCCATTTTTTGTGATGGGTAAAACCTAGTTAGCTTTAATATTCTATTCAAACATAGGCATTATCACATTTCGTGTACAATATTTCAACTACTTCTGACAACTATACAGGTGTTAAGATGGTAAATATATCAATGCTTTGGTAGTTCAGGTCGAGCTGTTTGAATTATGGGTACTTTTGCCACCACTCATAGAATCGAGATTCTAAAGCATTGACATTGTGTTGTCCTGAGCTGATTGCCTTGGTAACACCTGGCTAACACTGAGACTAGGCTACAAAGAAAGCCATCTCTGGTGTGGGCCAATCCGTTTCAAGGACAATGCACACATTATGATTGCTTCGAAAAGCTGCTCTTTCGGGACAGCCGCGTCCCGAGAGAGCAGTTTTTCATCATGCATGGAGCCGTGAAAACCTACATCATTACAATGCACACACTATCAAAGTTTTTTTGTATGTTTTACCACAAATATGCATGGGTTTTTTTTTTTTGCAAACTGGACACTTTGTTAAAGGTGTCTATTTGGTCGTTTAAGATCTTACCACCTGTATAATCGCCAGAAATGGGTGAAACCTTTTTTTTCATCTATGTACTGGCTAAAAATTACTCATATAGTTCAAATTTCAACTGCTTAGCCATTTTATAGCGTCGTTAGAAATTCCATTAAGTCACTCATGACCGGCTATATAATAGATGGCGTAGCTTTCATCACGCAGGGTTTAGCCAAGGCAGGGTGGCTTTGACAACGGGAGCATGGCGATGTACCCCGGGGTGCAGTGCCTGGGAATTGCAACGTCGCCAATGCAACGATGGAATAGACGGACTTCTGAACCTATCTGTGTCGACTTTTTTTTATCGTCATTCCCTTACAGGCCTAGGCTTTCTTAAGAGGTACTCTAGTTGCCTGCGACACACAAAGGCCCTCTATCATAAAGAACTGTTGGGCACAATAAAAAAAAAACCCGATTGAGATTCAAGGTTGTCTTCCTAGATGAAGCACTATTGCCAATATAATACTCATCTCATCTCATTATCTGAAACCGCTTAATCCTATATAGGGTCACGGTGAAGCCGGAGCCTATCCCGGAAACACAGGGCGCAAGGCAGGAATACACCCGACGACGGGACGCCGGTCCATCGCCAGGCATTGCGGGACAATTTTAGTCTGCGAGCCAATCAACCTATCCAGGAGCATGCTTTTGGACTGTGGGAGGAAACCGGAGTACCCGGCGAAAACCCACGCGGACACGGGGAGAGCATGCAAACTCCACACAGAAAGGCACCGGAGCCGAGAGACTCGAACCCGGGACCTTCTTGCTGTGAGGCGTCAGCGCTAACCACTGCGCCACCGCGCCGCCCTAATATAATACTAAATTGTTATAAATTTCAAATGTAAAACATAAATTATAAAATGTATGTTTTTGTTTCGTTGAGGCAGCTGATTGCATTATGTACTATATAAGAATCTTGTCAACACAGTTACATTATATATATACGTATTAATACCAACATAACACGTGAAAACTCGGCAAATAACATACACATTATTCACCATCGAATCAATTCACCCTGAAATCTATACCTGAAGGTATGCGCGGTGTGGTGCAAACATCATTTCCAAAGACTGTTGTCAAAGGCTAAACTCATCCACACGGTGATGAAACTGAAAAGGCGAATCTGTCTCAGCGATCCCATTGCTATAGAAGGTTACACTGTCATCGTCAATCGAGTGCTTAACACGAGGACCAACGTGGCTTACTTCACGCATAATGCCGACTGGATGAATTTAACCACCTGCGTTTAACCACCTGCGTTCAACATTGACGTCGAGCGAACAGAGCGCACGTCACGTCTCGCCGTTCGCTCATCCGCGTGGACAGCTGCGTGCTGAGCTCCATCGGCAGCGCGGGGACAATGGAAGGGTGTTGGCTGGAACTGAGACCTTGTCCGCAATTTGGCAAATTAGCGGCTGACAGGTATGGCGTTTTTTTCTTTGTGTAAACCTCACCTGGCCGTGAGTCAAGAGGCGAACTTTTTGTCAATCAGTGTCCTCAATGTAAGAGTTTTTTTAGACGTAAAATGGCACAAAAAGTGTTGACATTTCTCTTTTAAATCGGCTCACCTTTCAAAATGTTTCGCTGACCTGTCGCGAACGCATGCGCACGGCAGCGCCTAGTCTATATTAGTTGCAACTTGTTTTTCCTTCTCCCCACGATTGACGCTGTCATTGCTTAGACGGCCTATTCGCAAGACACCGCATCGCCAACGGATCGCGCCTCGCACAACATTACCGGGCGTCAAACTCACACGAGCTGATGATGGCGCAGCGAAGATCGGTCGCTCCAGAGCTGCCCGTCCTACCTGCCTCACCTTGTTTCCCGTGCGTTCGTGAAGCCAAAGCGAAGGGCACTCTCCCGTCATGTGCGGGCAGTGGTGGCCATGTGATTTCAACTCCTGTGCGCAGGAAGCGAACGACATGGAGCGGAGCATCGAACGGGGAGCGCGGAGGAGGGCAGCTGTCTCGCTGGGTCGAGCGTCGCCCTGTCTCCCAGAGCCCTGGGTATGAGGGAGGGAGGAGTGTTTACTGCGCTCGCGCTGTTCCTTGTTGTAGGACATCCCGATCCCAGATTCCCAGCCGTGTAACTAGTGACACAATATAGCCAGCCTCATGCATTAGTGATAAGGTGGAAGGCTATCGCTGTATTGCGTGCCTGCAGTCGGCTTTAAAAAATTCATGGCTCAGGTCACCTTTGTGCCGGGTTTCGCTCTCCCGCGGCCACAGGATAGGATCGCGCGACGCAGAGGAAATCTGCATCCGATGTCGTAATTCCACCGTCTCAACATGACACGTCTGACATCGGCTGCGCTGATTAACTTCACTTTTCTTACAAGCTCTTACTAATGAGTAATTGGGCGCAGGCTTGTGCCTTACAATCTTGGTCTGTAATGAGATCTATCAGTGAGATTTTAAGATGTGAGATTTACAAATGTCACCCTTTACTACTCTGGGTTTTAGTCACGAATCAGTTTGTAATAGTTCTATATCAGTTATATTGTCAATCGGGACCTAATTTCTTAATACGTTGCGGTTTGCTGGTTGATTGGACTAAGTACGTGACCAGTATCCAAAACCAGTGAGCAGTATACTTGATGTTAATTTTTCATGTCCATCCCCCATTCAGATGTCCTACTGGTGAGCACATCAAAGTGCTCAGAAGTTACCTGCTGCTATAAGATGCTGCAGGGTGCAGGACCTTCGTGCAGAACAGACCCACAGGTGTTCCGTGGTCTGCAGGAGTCACAGCAACTCCCTGGTTGTTTGGTGCCACCGTCGACCTCGAGCTGTCGGCTAGGGGGGTGGTGGGAAGTCGATTCTGAGTTTTGCGTGCGGTCCATCCTGATTTTGCGGAGTCGTTAGCTCGTCTTGATGCCCATGCTGATCCCGTCGTCTCCTCGCATGTGGTCACAGGTGTGTTGTTCAGGGACTGTGTTGTTGCGTGGAAACACCTACGTCGCGATCAGGCATTTGGCTTGCGTTTAACTGGGTATGGTGTGCTTAGACATCAAAATGTATCCTGGGTCACTGACCCAAACCTTGAAAACATTAAGCCGTGGTATCTTTATAGGCACTCACTCGGATCAAACAAATTATTTGCTTAAAATAACATGTTAAATCATGAAGGTGTTGATCACATAATACTCTGCCAACATCAAACCCGTGTTGAGAAAGTCATTTGTTTTCTTTTGCACAATTCCGAAACATAAACGGATTTAGCGAAATGAACAAACATGCAAGTCAAATTCAGTTGGCGACATGATTCAGAGTAAGGTCTTTATTGTTTCAAATAATGCAGGGAAAAAGAAACCTCTCTAGTAGCAAACGTGCATCACTTCATTATTTTTCTTGACAAGTTAAATATTTCCAGCAAACTGAACACTAGTTACGTTGACAATGTTTCCAATTCACACATGGGCCCCATGTGTTCCGTGCATGCGCACCTAGTTTTATCTCGGCATTCGTAGACAGTAGTGTGGGCACGGGCAGTCTATTCCATGTAAGTTATGATGCTGAGGTGAGTCCGGGTCTGAATGCCATTGCTGTTACCGCTTCACCTCTCCCAGGTCTTCTATGCTGTCATCGTCCACCTGCAAAAGGATAAAGGGCGACGGTTGGGTTAAGCGTGGTTTTTTAAATCCCGGGCGTCGCAAATGACCACGGTCTGCCTGTCTACACTGTACCAACCCTCCCTGTTGAAACGCAACTTGAAAGTTGTTGCACACCACAAAAATCGCAGATTGAAGATTCAGCAAAAAACATATGAAACATCGACATCGCAGTGGTTGATTTGGTCTCTTTGGAAGAATACACATAAAATAATCGTGTATGTTTCTATCCACTGCCGTATATAGGTCTTCTCATTAATATTGTGTTGTCAGCTGCCTTCCCCTTGGCAACGAAAAATGCTGACGAAGAGCCCGCTTATGCCCAGTCGACACGTTTTTTTCTTCGCATTATTAGACAACAAACACTAAGTTGACCCCCACCAAAGGTGTTCCGCCGATCCTACCGGGTTCTCGGCAAGGAAACGGTTCCCCCCTCCCCCCCCCTCTGCGTTACGACAGGACGCACCTCCGACCACTTCTCCTGAATGACGTCTATGATGCTGTCGGTGACGTCGCCTTGGATGGTGATCTCATCCTCCGCCGTCACAGAAGCGCCGCACGAGAAACGTTGCGCAAACAACTTCTGCGCCTCCTTCAGCTCGATGTCTGTCAATGCAGCGGTAAGCAAACCCCACCCGCGCACCAATGCGTCGGTCAGAAATAATAAAAAAAAATTATTTGCAGCTCCAGTAATGCCTCTTAGTAGTTAGCGGTGAAATATTATACATTAAACCGTGAATTAGAAAAAGGAATCGGCCAAACATTCCACTGCAGGACACTCCTAAAATATATATATATATATATTTCAAGACAGTCAAACTTTACAGTATGACACTACAAAAGTTCTTGTTAGCTATAATAAAGCAGTTTATAACGTGCACAATATTTCACAAACTTAAATTACCACGACTGAGGTGCGCATACAAACTCTGCCGCACAAAAGCCAAGCAATGAGAGGTGGAATCTCTGTGTCTCCTAAAAGTAGCAGTGGATTGCTGTAAATGTGCAGCACGATGATTTATAATTACCCATAGCAGAAATACTCGCAAAAGCTGTAAAAATATAATCCACGTACCTGAGCAACTAGACAATGAAATTTAACTCCCAAAAATGGTATGAAATTTCTAACAAAGGCTACTTGTCATGTGGATGTCCTCAAACTTGCCATATAAACGTGGAATATCCACCACTCGCTTTGGGCTATAAACGGAACTTGAATAGCTTTATGCTTACGTTTGGGAGCAAAACCACTCTTTTTTTTCCCATTACGAGCCATGCCGCTGAGTGGAGAATCTCATTTGACAATGAGAACACAACGTGTGGCGTTGGTCTGCAAACAGCAGCCACATGTACTTGTACACAGCATTGGGAACAAAGTAAAGGGAATTTTAAGCAGTTACTTAATAGACGCAAAGAGAGATGGACACTTACCAAACGTTGCAAGGCCACACACTCTTGTGACGTACTTCTTTTTGGCACGTGGGATTTTTGCGATTGTTATTTTCTGTGGGATAGTCTTCTTTTTCTGCTTGATTTGCCCTTTTCCACCTGTTGAAACCAAAAGGTAATTTTACAGCCAATGATGTAAGGAGTATTCAGTGTACACATTCCACTTTGAATTCTGGACTTTGTCTGATCGCCACGAACCTCGTTTTTGCCTCTTTTTCTCATCTTCCTCAACAATGCCCTCCTGGGTCTCTCCTCCGCCCACCTCCCCGCCACCTCCTCCTCCCCGACTGCCACCTTCATTTGTTGTGGGAGTGGACCCTACAAACGTGCGCAGAGCAACGCTGTAACCTCCGTATCGTAGGCGACGTGACAGCATCTCTTATGAAAATTTCTTTCGAAAACATTTGGGAAGTTGCATGGGTCAACTCATCGATATGGACCTAAAATTGCAGCGTTGAGTACGTCTCAGAGTGTAGCAGATACGAGAGACGTGACACTTTTTTGACGAAGTGTACAAATGGAAGGGAAGCTACTTGTGAATTCATGTAAATTACAACAATGCTGACCGATAACAAGAGATCAAAATCAGATTGTGTTCTCGAGCTAGGGGCAGACAGATGTTTATTATTAGTCAGCTTGCAAGCTCGAGATGTGGGATTCCTGCGACACACCAAATGTCCAAACTGACCAATGTAACAAGGCATTAAACCAAAGAGCATATAAACTTACAGCAACAATATGTGCATAAATGAAACTAACAGTAATCTCAAAAGCAGGGGGATTATGACAGGATCATGAGATAGTGACAGCTTGGTAAGACCTTCATCCAGCAGTGGACTTGATCACGCTGACAATGATGATGGATAGAGGTCAAAAATACACTAAAAAGCAATCATGTTATAAATCTGGCAAGAGTTCAGGGGGTAAAACACAAGTATGTTTTGTTCAGGAGTGACATGAGATGTCTGATGGAGGTGTTGCTCAATGCTGTATTAACACCAGCCCCGTGTGGTACTCACCCAGGTTGAGCTTTGCAAATTCGTCAGGGAAATTCCTCTCCCACCACTGCTTACATTTGGCATACTGTGGCATGTATTCGCAGTACTGCCAATCAAAACAGAACAGCATCACACTGTGGAGTTACTTCAATAGAGACATCAGTGCAGGAGAGTACTTCACAAAGAGTCAATGGTGATATTTACAAGGAAATAAAAAAAAACAATCTTACCTCGATTGGTAAGGAACATTCTGCGAATAGAAACATTCACAATTATTAAGGCAAAAAAAATGCTACCACAATATCCAAACATCAATTGCTACACTGTAGTAAAATGCATGGGTGTTTGTACCAATGCAACCTGTACACGTGTGAGTTAGAGCCATGTGGATTTTCATAAAGTCAGTCTCTATAAACTGCATGCTCTACAGTTGAGATCTCACAATTAACCAATATTTCCCATCCATATGTAAAACAGCATTTCACACGCCTATTCATTTTTACGTTAAAAATCAAATTAACTTAAACTACACTTATTTACCAAAGCAAAAAAAAATCACTGTCTTAAGCCTCTTTTGCAGGAGGGTCCGCCAACGTTTTTACGGTAGGCAACAAAAGCTCTTTTTTTCCCCAATTAAATCATTTCAGAGTCGTCTTTAAAATTTGGAGAATGGACGATACCAGCACACAGTGGCTTTAGCAGCATCAACTAAAGTGGCCTGCTAGATTCGAAACACGACCGTGAAAGAAGTGGTGGACCCACTACTGCTGGTTCAATACTATCGCCCATAGGGCGGCGCGGTGGCGCAGTGGTTAGCGCTGACGCCTCACAGCAAAAAGGTCCCGGGTTCGAGTCTCTCGGCTCGGGTGCCTTTCTGTGTGGAGTTTGCATGCTCTCCCCGTGTCCGCGTGGGTTTTCGCCGGGTACTCCGGTTTCCTCCCACAGTCCAAAAGCATGCTCCTGGATAGGTTGATTGGCTCGGAGACTAAAATTGTCCCGCAATGCCCGGCGATGGACCGGCGTCCCGTCGTCGGGTGTATTCCTGCCTTACGCCCTGTGTTTCCGGGATAGGCTCCGGCTTCACCGTGACCCTATATAGGAATAAGCGGTTTCAGATAATGAGATGAGAGATGAGAAATGAGAAGATTCGCCAATCTAATGCTGGACAAAGTCTTCTTCATGCCATTGACCACGTTTCACAACATGTCAGTACACGACTCTCCGCAGCTATGTGTGGCGCTTCGTGACCCTCGGGTGAAAAGCGCTCTACAAATGCAATTATTATTATTATTCCAAGTTGTCTTCCAATAACTCGCCACTGACCTTAGCCATGGTTAGGAATCAAACACTGGACTCAGAACGCGGTACACAAAACACTACACCACCGCTCCACCCCAGAGAACCCAAAACATGTGAATCAACGTACAGAAGCACAAGACTGTCTTTTGGAAAACCGCACGGCTGATAATATTTAAATATCTGATCACCAGTGCAACACTGCGGCCCTAGGTGCACCTACCCCCGCAGTAGAGGACTTTCATGGGGTAGGAGACGTTCGCCTTGGCGGACTCTGTGGTTACGGACATGTTTGGCGCGGAACGTGAGGACGCAAGGACGCGAGGAGCTCGGGTCTTCTCAGCTCCTGCCCAGTGTTGGGGCGATTTCAGCCGAGCTGACGGGTGCGCACCTCCTGATGAATGGTATGACAACGGCGATGTTTGAAATCACCAAGGCACCGGAACGATTGCGGTGCGCGGTCGAGGACTCAACGACGGAGCATCAACCGCAGTACGGAACAGAGAGGAGAGACGCACGATGAAGCAGGTGAAATCGCATCGTGTGAAGGTACTGTATGGACTGATCCATCGCGAGACCGCGAGAGATTGCCACGGCTCGGCCACACATTTATTGAGCAGTATCGAGAGGTTGATGTCAATGCATTTATGGCAATTGATTAGCGCTATCAAAAATACACGCACGAATCCTAATTGCACAACTACGTTATGTTACATAGGAAGAGGTACCGTACTTATAGGAATAAATATCGATTTTTAAAATCAAGACAATTTAATCAAAACGCCTGCTGCATAGTTGAAAGAACAGCAAAAGTGCCACGTGGCCCTGCTTAAGTGAGCGTGGGGAAGATATTACTTACGTTGGAGATTTTGAGCCAATGGTTAAAATTCCACTTATGACCGAGGCCAGTGCATCTATAGTACAATACGTTGTTCAAAGCTACTCTGCGTTTACCGGGTGAGAAAGCATTCAGATTTGCGTGGAGAATTGAGACACGCACAACCGCTGTTATTTCGTGACCCGTGGCTTAGTGGCTGACACCTTCTCACGATGAGGTCACTTGCTGTAATGTCCACTTTATAGCAGGCGCAAGGCTTAAGTAGATGACTTATTTACAGCACTGCGATGATAAATACGGTCATCCACGATTAATAATGGGCGACATCTCCGTGCAAAATTATTCCACGGCAAGATAACTGGCGGGCGGCGCGGTGGCCCAGTGGTTAGCGCTGACGCCTCACAGCAAGAAGGTCCCGGGTTCGAATCTCTCGGCTCGGGTGC
>JAZEWT010000002.1:38260483-38279276 GCA_036362905.1 Mordacia mordax
CCCCAAATCCCCCCCCCCCCCATCCTGCACATCAGAATTTTCTGAATGCATAGAAATCACACACAAAGGAGAGAAGTAAACTTTCATAATTGCTTTCCAAAACTGTTCTTTCAGGATAACCGTGTCGAGTGCTCCCCCTCTTTCAATCGATCGACGTGGAGCGGGATAGCCGTGTCGAGCTCTCCCGAAATAACAGCTTTGGAAAGAAATTACGCATCGGGCCGTGAAAACCTACATCACTTCACAGGTAAACGTTCAGCTTTAATACATAGGATACAAGCCTGCAGTTCATGAGTGTACCAGTGTTTTGTGCTATATGTAAAGCGATGCTTACAAGTTATTTTTATCTGGAATTAGCTAACATTGTATAAAATACTAGATTAAACTTGGTCCATTTTAACAAAAATGACTAACCCGTGTACTCTGTTAACATGTATTAAATCGGTACGTGCTACATGTAAACTCACAAATCCACGTACGACTATCATTTACTTTTAAGAAACAAAAGCCTTGTAACTCTAATCATAAGAATGCATTAATATGCAATAAAACTGACTCAATTATATGCTTTATTGTTGCATAATGCGGCGGGAGTTGAAAAAACTGAATATATGTATACATTTATCAGCAAAAACATGAAAAATATTTAAAGCCATTGGGAACACTGGCCTCCCAGTAAACATAGAACGTTGGGCCGACACTTCTCTGAACATTTTAAGCACACATCAATGTTGGTCTAACATTACATGCTGTGCCAATTTCACAAAACATACCATACCAATCTGGGTCATTCGGTGACCTCAGATCAATCTTGCAAATGAGACATCCTAGGCTGAGGTCTCACCTCGTTAAACAGTGCTCGGACCTAGAAACCACCAATGTTTTTGCATTGGGTGGCACGGTGGCCCAGTGGGTAGCGTTGTCGTCTCATAGCAAGAAAGCCCCGGGTTCGAATCTCGGCTCGGGTGCCTTTCTGTGTGAAGTTTGCATGTTCTCCCCATGTGCGCGTGGGTTTTCGCCGGGCACTCCGGTTTCCTCCCACAGTGCAAAAAACATGCTGCTGCATAGGTTAATTGGCTTGCAGACTAAATTGCCCTCAGTGCCCGGTGATGGACTGGCGTACCATCGTGGGTATATCCCTGCCTTGCGCCGTGTCTGCCGGGATAGGCTCTGGCTCACCGCGACCCTGTACAGGACTAAGCGGTTTCTGACAATGAGAGATGAAATGAGATGTTTTTATATTACACGTGGAATTAGCCTGTGATGCAATAAAACAGCACCTTGGTTGTGTGGATATTTATAAATGGAGGTCAAAATATTGTTGCACCAGGAAAAATGCGTATAAATTACACTCTAAGAAGCAATTATTTAAAAAGCAGGCAAGCTTTAGTACTCGGCATTCATTCATAAAAGGAAAACAGAGAAAATAAAAATATTTTATTACTTTTCTAACGAAAATGGAAGTCAGCCTCTGCTGCAGCCACTTGGAATTTGATTCCAAGTTATCCACAATGCAGACTTCATGCCCTTGTGAAATTTTATAAAAGCTTCCCTCTTCACTAAAACGAGCATCTGACTAAGGCAGTTCTCAATCGCAACTCAACACGCCAAGTATCCTATGACATTTTTGTAAGTGGTCCTTGTGATCCTGCACTTTCCCTCTCATTTCGAAAAGCATCTTGACAGGCGATTGCATTCAAAAGGCATTATGTTGTTGTAAGAATGTACGCCTGTCACTTCCTCATGTAGCCGACTGTTGTCGCTTACACTGGTTGGCACACATTCACACGCCTGCACCCACATACACAATCGTGAATATACACATGCATAAGGGCGTTAATCTTATTTTATATACGCACACATGCAAAATTGCGCACCCACAAATCTGCTGTGCAATCACACTATGTACACTAACAACTGTATGCACCCATATTACAGTAGATGCATGTAGTTTTATACAATGATCCCAGAAAAAGATTTAAATGTGATGGTATGTAATTTTTCGGTGACGAATGGACATTTGATGTAATTGTTGGCTAAAACCTTGATAAGACGAACAATATAAACACTATTTTGTAATATGTATACTAGGCAGAATTAATATTTGGCCTCAAAATAGAAAATCACATAAAATGCATTGCGAGTAAATATCAGGTTCTCCTGATATTTACAAACAATGTTGGAAAAATGTGTAGGGGACTGTATCGTTCCTATCAATACAATGGAAACCACAGCACTGAAAATTTGATGCACGCAAGCTACATTAATCTTTACATTTAAGTTACAAACTTTAGTTATTTTAAAATAAATATCTTGTATTTTTTTTTATTGATTTAGGTTTTCACGGCTCAACTGTATAAAAATGCTCTTAAGTGCTGCTCTTTTGGGATGGCCATTGTGAACGTTCCTCCCTCATCAGGCTCACAACAACACTCTTCAGTAAATCACTCAGAAATAGATTACATCTCAAACGTGGGAGGCGAAACGTCGGGAACGCAACAGGCAGAACAATCACGACACCTATCCTGAAAGTGAAGCTCTTAAGAACAAATCTCGCCTTATCATTTTGGTTGTGAGCATTGTGTCTGCATCAACGCGAGTGTAACGAGTCAGCGCACACGCTCCGAGGATGTCATTCGTCTTCAGGCGGGACTCCATGCTGCAAGACGGCCACCACGATGTGGACGGGGTAGAACGTCCGGCCCTGAAGCTTGTCCAGAACTTTCTCGCGCACGCCTGCCACACGCACAGAGACTCACCGTATAACCACGCAGCCTGCTGTTCAAACTGCTGGCGGTAAACAATTATTATTGCTGGCACAGTGATGGAGCCACCACCGAGCCCTAATGGATGCCATTTTGTAGTTTCGAGCAAACCCTCATTTAATGTGAAGACTTTCGTGACCAATGCAATCCATAAAATCAATTTTTTGGAATAGGTCACGTAAAAATGTGTCGTAAACACACCTCCACCCGATATAGCCGATCAGTAAGGGTTTGTCACATGAACAGAACGTGCCAATTCTTTACTATCTCAGCACAACAATGGTGCGTTGGAAAGCAAACGCACATTTGCAATGAAATAAAACGTTTCGCTGGTAATTGCAATCGGCATCACCAGGTACTTGGACCAATGGATTTTTTGGAAAACCTTCCTTTTTGGATTACGCTGATTATTACACAGAGCCACAGATGCGTATTTATGCTTAGCCGACCTAGGGCTGGTCCAGGATAGAGTTTGGATACCATTCGACACTGATGTTATCGGTGCCCATAAATTCTACTCAGTTGCCAGTTGCCAAGGATAGTATTGCTGTGCACCAATTACTATACCAACGGCAGTTGCGGCCGTCAGTCGCCACTACACAACGGAGACGCCATTACAGCCTGTGCGCCAGGCTAAGCGCACTTTCAGGCCACGTGAAATTCTCAAGCTCGCTAGCAGGTCATGGGGAAAACCCAGGTGATATGGTTTGAAAGACTGAGATGACTGACCGTTAATTATCAAATGACCCGAGGACCACCACACCCAGTCTCTTCACACGTGCACCACAGTACAATATAAGTTGAAAGAGGCTTGGTATGGGGCGGGGGGTGCCAATGTGAGAGCACACACACACACACGGCTGTATGTGCATGCATGTAGTATGTCACCTTCTGGGATTGGACAGCTAGGGTTGATATCTTCCAACTTCACAAAATGCAGCCAGGGGAAGTCTGTCGCTACCCGGTAATTTACGCCCTCCAGTTGGCCTGCGGACACGAGCAGAATGAGTGTAGACCAAACGAGTGAAGGCCACGGGTGGCAGGCATATCTGTACACAAGATAAAACCGTCACTACTAGCAATGGGAGAAAACACTGCAGCTGACAACTGATTACCACTGTGATGAAATAAAGAGAAAACACTTTAACCTTTCAGACAATAACACAGATGTTAAACACTAAACAGAGACCTAACGGACACGTTTTTGGTATTTTAACATCTTAACACCTCTAGAATTGCCAAAAAAGACAAGCACTCTCATTTATCATCACCAACATTCTGTAATAAGCATTCCCCACAGAGGATAATCACTTTCTGTCTGTCGCACACCAACACACACGTTCATGAGTTCACACACAGGTAACACACTTGCACGACGGTCCGCACAGCTGCACTGGACGAGTGACGCACAGGTGTGGAGTGAAAGCGCTCTGTTACCTTGGAAGACGCGTTTTCCAGTCTTCGGACAAAACTGCAGAGACTTCGAATTCGCAGGTTTCGACCAACCCTGCGACTGCAGCAGCTCCCTGTTTGTGAGCGAGCACGAGCATGATGGGTGGAGGGGTGAGCGTGAGGCTGAAGTGGGTCACCCGAACACAAATTTTCAGTTTGCACAAAGAGCACGTGTGAATGCCGAAAAAATGTCGTGTGCATGGGAGTAACAAGGAACTCATTCTTTGTGTTGAGAACGTGGCAAAGGGCATTCGTCAAGACACCAAGAACGGATGCTGACAAAGAGCTTACAATGAGCCCTTGTGGCGTTATGAACCGCTAAATCACAGTGTACCTTGTCAAAAACAAAGATTGCGTTTGTCTGAAAAAACAATTCCTACTGGCAGCGGATGGAAAATGACTGCTTGCATTGTGAATGCCAACCACCTGGGCACCTGTATCTCTAACAAGTCGGGCCATCTGTCAGTGGCGCCTGATGACTTGCGCGCATATTGCTCGGCGTTTGCCGACGCGTGTGAGCTCCCGTGCGCGTCCCCTCACCTGTGTGCCTTGGCCAAGGTCTCTACGCGCTCGCACACAAACGTGTTTGTGCGGACGTCGGGGATTTCGCTGAACGTGTGCATCATGACCAGGTAGGAGGAGCGCTTGCACCGAAACACCTCCTTCTCGACTTCCATCATCGACACCTGTTTGGGGAATGCACACACAACCGCATTGCACCTAAGCTTCAAGCAGAGAAGCACTGCTGGTGAGCAGCTGTTAATAAGGGCATGGAACACGAACGGCATGGTTTGCACCACACCACGCCTAACTGCTTCTGTGCCTCCAGTGCTGGTGTTTACGCTCCTTACCACACCAGACAATTTAAAACTACCAAGTCTACCAAGGAGGCCTAGCACAGGTTTACATACTATAAACCACTTACGCAATCCATGGCCATGAAGGAAACACGCGCAGAGACAAGATCCCTTTGTGTAGCCTACTCATCGTTTTGGGATAAGTGCTGTTAGCGAACACCTATTAGAACCTCGATGACACATGGGGCCATGCTGCTGTAGGCATCACACCCTGCCGCTTTTGTCTCTACGTTACGGATACTACACACCAGACTCGTTAGTCAATTCAAACCGAGCCACTGGATGACATCAGCAGATGAAAGCCGCTGCCCGGTGGCGGTAATAAGGCTGTGGGCACGGGCGGAGAGTCCGCAACACTCACGTGGTTCAGCAGGGTGAAGCAGAGGTACCGATCGATGGTGGCGGGCAGCAGCAGCGCTGCCGTCACCAGGTCGGCGGGAGCCACGCGACGGCAGCGTGACACGACGAGGCGCGACAAGCTCTCGCTCGCGGCTCCCAGCGACACGCGGCACAGCACGGGGCACATGGAGGCTGCAACACGCGCAGGCATGCGGCACGTGCAGCCGGCGCACGCAATAAGCGTGTGCGCGGAGCGCGCTGCGGGTCATGGATCATGGTCGTTTCATACGATTGCGAGACACCCACTCCAATGTGTGTGTCACGATCGATGGACTGCATTGTGTGTAAATGACGCAGATGTTACGTTTGTGGCAACGGAATAAGAGACGATGGGCAAATGAGCAGGTGTGCGGTGATTTATACGACAATGATGCGCGAGCGGGCATGCGACACACGACTCACGTCCGCCCACACACCCTGCAATTTGAACTTGCATGGCATGAGACACCGAGGAATGCTTAACGGCACTTAGCAGGGAAATTCCTGTACCTTGCACGAACTGTAGGCGAGGACAGCTGACAAAGGTGAGGTCGGACACTCCACAGGTCAACAGTGTGACCCCGAGCAGGGAAGAGGATTGCAGCTTCAGCACCTGAATTCACTCGCAAGGTGAGTTCAACAGTCAGTCATTAAAGAGTATGAAGGTTTCGCTTGCGCGCACCCACAGAGAATACGTTCTTGCAATATACATGCGCGCAGCCAAATACAAACTTACCTGTGAGCAGTCGGAGGTGGCAGCGCTCCTACCCAGGGCCCTTCCATCTTGCCCTCTCCCTGCAGCACAAGGTGTAAAATGGAATAACGCTGAATAACTGCACCCAGGGGCGGTGCGGTGGTGCAGTGGGTATTGTTGTCGCTTCACAGCAAAATGAGCCCGGGTTCGATTCCTGGCTCGGATGCCTTTCTGTGTGGAGTTTGCAGCACAGGGTGTAAAATGGAATTACGCTGAATAACTGCACCCAGGGGTGGTGCGGTAGTGCAGTGGGTATTGTTTTCGCTTCACAACAAAAAGAGCCCGGGTTAAATTTCTGACTCGGATGCCTTTCTGTGTGGAGTTTGCGTGTTCTCTCCCCGTGACCACATGGGTTTTACCGGGTACTCCGGTCTCCTCCCACCGTCCAAAGACACGCTGCTGCCCAGATTAATTGGTCTACTGAGTAACCTGCGATGTACTTGCATCACATCCTGGGTATAGCTCCGCCTTGCGCCCTCTGTCTGCCAGGATAGGCTCCGGCCCCCCACGACCCTGTACAGACTTAAGCGGGTATTGATGATGGTGGAACTGCATCCAGACAAAAAAAAGATGTCCCCTCCATATAGCCTCAACACAATAGTGGGGCGGCGCGGTGGCGCAGTGGTTAGCGCTGACGCCTCACAGCAAGAAGGTCCCGGATTCGAGTCTCTCGGCTCCGGTGCCTTTCTGTGTGGAGTTTGCATGCTCTCCCCGTGTCCGCGTGGGTTTTCGCCGGGTACTCCGGTTTCCTCCCACAGTCCAAAAGCATGCTCCTGGATAGGTTGATTGGCTCGGAGACTAAAATTGTCCCGCAATGCCCGGCAATGGACCGGCGTCCCGTCGTCGGGTGTATTCCTGCCTTACGCCCTGTGTTTCCGGGATAGGCTCCGGCTTCACCGTGACCCGAAATAGGATTAAGTGGTTTCAGATAATGAGATGAGACAATAGTGGGGCAAGTGCTGTTAGTGAGCACCTATGAATACCAGTAAGGTGCAACTATGAGGGGGGGGGGGATTCTACACAGGGCCACACTGGACCTGATGCGGTGTCAAACCACATCGGGTAATAATTTGAAGCAGATTCTACCTAGGGGAAGCCAAGAACCGGTTCAAATTCATCACCAAAATTGGCCATGAGTTGGAATCAAACACGAGTAGCCGGGTTCATTCGAAATGCAGCACGTCAACAGCTACACAGCACATTAAACACGCGAAGTACAGTTGTACAGGTCGTCAATATACTGATGCCATGTGAATCGTGGTGGGAGGAAGACGGATTATTTGGCAATACTTCTTCACCACCTTCTTCAATGAATGTTGGTGATGGAGGCATTCATACACTTGAAAGCATATTGTATAGTACAAGAACAGATTTTGCTGCCCTGCCCTCTGCTGCCCACTACATAGCCCTGAAGAAAATAACCTACTGTGTAATGAATTTAAAAGCCTCTTGCTCACACGCAGAAATATCCCTAAAATCCCTGCCATGCCCGTGTCACGCAGCTTACCCGCGAAAAGACTACCGGACTGCTGCGCCATCCTTCTCGTGACCATGTGCCTCCTGCCAGCAGGTGGCTGACCGTTGTCACCGTGCCCCGCCGCTACGGCCACTTCCATGTTCCAAGCGAAGAGAGCGTCGTCGTTGTTGTTGGCGCCGCGCGCCGGCGCCGCTGCTGGTGCCCTGTCGTCGTCACCGCCGTCACCCCTGCCATCGCCGCCGCCACCCCTGCCGTCGCCGCCACCATCGCCGCCGCCATCGCCGCCGCCGCCATCGCCGCCGCCATCGCCGCCGCCACCGCCACCACCGTCGCCGCCATCGCCACCTTCGCCGTCGCCGTTGTGCGGGGCAGCGGCGGCCGCCGCCACGTTCCTCACGTGTTCCGCCCCCGCGAAGTTGGGGAGCGGGTGCGGCGCCTGCTCGGCGGGCGCACGATTGTCATGGTGGTTGTTGGCGAGCAGATCGATGCCCGTGCCCGCACTCAGGTTGACGCGGGCACAGCCCTGCAGTGGGAGGGAGGATCAGAGGCTCGCGCAAGTTCACACACGGCGAGCGGGACCACATAGCTCATGTGTCCAGTGGCACTCGCGTGCCATGCCATATTTAATAGGCGCTCACCAGCGGTGTTTGTCTTTGCTGTAGCTTAGGTGATAAAAACGGGTGTCCCCGAGCACACAAACGTGCAAGATCATGCCCGGCTGACGGAAGTGTGTGGCGGTGCGGTGGCACAGGGGTTTTCCTCACCCTGGGCAGTGCTCTAAACATGTCCTGCAGAGTGAGACAGAGGAGACTGCCCAGGCGCTCCACGAGGGCGCTCAGTGATGCCAGCCGCACCGCGTGGCACTTGGTCAGTGACAGCTCCGTCAGGTTGCGCCACGGCGCCAAATCTACGGACCGGGATGAGGACGATGGAGGACAGCTGCAAGATCATCGTGATGAACAATAAGTCTGCTCTCAAACGTAGCAGCCAACCAGCTGAGAACCCATTCAGATGGTTTCACAATGGAGACCTTGAGAATTGGTGTTGTGGCTCAAGGACAAAAGAAATAGCAAAGTAGTAGGCATAATACAACCATCTCATCTCTCATCTCATTATCTGAAACCGCTTAATCCTTTACAGGGTCACGGTGAGCCGGAGCCTATCCCGGAAACACAGGGCGTAAGGCAGGAATACACCCGACGACGGGACGCCAGTCCATCTCCGGGCATTGCGGGACAATTTTAGTCTGCGAGCCAATCAACCTATCCAGGAGCATGCTTTTGGACTGTGGGAGGAAACCGGAGTACCCGGCGAAAACCCACGCGAACACGGGGAGAGCATCCAAACTCCACACAGAAAGGCACCCGAGCCGAGAGATTCGAACCCGGGACCTTCTTGCTGTGAGGCGTCAGCGCTAACCACTGCGCCACCGCGCCGCCCTAATACAACCAAATAAGGGAAAACAGAATGGCCAGGGATGCAGTTAGCAAACACAGTTACAACTGCTGCCCAAATGCAGAACTATTTTCAAAGCAGCAGTGTCTTAAATTATAATGTCATGATCCAAATTAAACGCTAATCGTAGGCTGCTCGTGATGCGCAGATTCCATTACAAGAAGTGATTATTGTGTCCACGACGCAAGCACAGAATTTGCCGAGGCAAGCTGCTACCACTGCGCCAGCCTGCTGTCCTTACGGGACGCACGAGTTGCCACTTGAGCAGTCGCGACTGCATGGCCGCACTCACTCACTTACTCACCCGTCACCCAGCTCTGCGGCAAATGGAGGTGGGGGCAGTTGTAGAGGCTCAAGTGCTTGAGGGTGGGAAACACCTCCCCAGCCATGCTCACTCCCAGGTCGGTGAGGGTGCATGGAGACTCGGAGACATCAGCCAAGCCCAGCTCCACCAGCTCGTCGGGCGTGTACCATGCTGTCAACGCACAGTCGTGCAGCTGGATTATGCGACTGAGTTACCCATTCTCAACCCATCGGTCGCGACCCATCAGTGGGCCACGAGCACCTCCTAGGGGTCCCGTTGAGGCCATATCGTAATGGGTCAAATGAGCCTTGAAGTGTAAAAGGTTTGGAATCCTTGAATTTATTAAGTGATGATTCTTACAGTTTAAAGGCTCAATAATGATGAATATGATTAACAAGTTTTCAAATAGAGATTCGACAATCTGGGATATATGGCCAAGGTGTGTTCTTGAAATACTGATTGTTTCTCCTTTTAAGAGTTCATAATTTCCCTGCTTAACTTCCCATTGTTGTGATAAATTTGAGTTGTGACACCGGGACACAACATGTTATCCTTACAAATTATTTTACTTCGAAAAGCTAATCTCTCAGGACAGCCGCTTCGATCGCTCCCTCTCTCCCCATCGCGACGTTTCGCCTCACACGTTAGAGGCATCCAAAGCGCCTGAGGATGCTTCTAAAGTGTGAGGCGAAACGTCGCGAGGAGAGGAGAGGGAGCGATTGACGCGGCTGTCCCGAGAGAGCAGCTTTTCGAAGCAATCATCATGCATCGAGCCGTGAAAACCTACATTACACATTATTTTACGTTAGTCTTCAATGTCCAAGGTTAGATCGTTTGCTTTCACTAATTCCCCCCTCCCCGCCTACCTAAAAAATAATCACTGTGTTACCATGACAACAATTACAGCATTTCCACTGAAGACTACAGGTTAGCGACGATTAAACCAATGGCCTCACTCTGCATATGGAAGTCATCTGTATGGCCCAAGTGCAGCTCCTCCATCTGAGGGAAGGACATAGCGGCCATCTTCAGGGCAGTAAACACGCAGTCCTTGCTCAAGTACGGCTGCATGCGCACTTCCTCCAGGCTGTGGAGATGCAGGGGCATGAGGACAACAGTAAATGCCTGTAACCTCTCCAGGAAAACGAGTGACGTTAAGAGTGGATGCCAAGAATCCTCGTCCGTGAGATGAACACCCGGTGGCCGCGTAAATGAGATGTCAGAGCACTGCACCGGAATAACCAAGAGCTGGGTTCAAATCCAGGCTAACGTCTCTGATTAAGCCAGACCCTCTATTGTAGTGAGTTGTAATAATATTCGCATTTCTAAAGCGTCTATCACCCGAGGGACACAAAGCACTGCACAGAGCTATGAAGAGAACAGCATGTCAACAACATCAGAATTATTAACAAACTGTGATTTGTTGAGCCGGATGATTTCCCTGAATGAGAGTTTTGCACATACAATACGCCCAGAGTTCCAAAGAACTTTGAGTTGTTTTAGAAGCATGACTTTGCTGATGAAACCCAAAAGGGTCGAGACCAATCGAGCGTTTGCTTTGTAAAACAAATGCTGCTGGATGGTATTGGATTTCAAACCCACGAGCCCGACGAACTAAACCACGTGTTCTATTGATATGTGGAAACACACGTGTCGGCGTACACATGTTTTAAACGAACACACAGGCAATATGAGGTCTGGAGGGCTCAGAAAATTCTGAAAGTAGAATTTGGGTCCAACAAACTGGCTAATCAATGGAACTAATCATTTCAAGTATTCATAGTGTCACAACTTATTGCAAGGGGTTTATTGGCTTCAGCCCATCACATGACAATTTGATCTACATTTACAGATTGGCCGTAATGCGACGAATAATACTTTCAACGGCGGCGGAAGTTGGTAAAGTACCGCCCACCACGGTGTACACCAGAGGTCACGTGACAGGATCTCAGACATCTGTGAGCCTACGTTGGCCACTGTTTAAAGTGAGTAACTTCCCCGTGAGATTTCCGAAGGGACACGCCATCTCGTAACCCAACGCCGATAACACAATCGGGATAAACAAGTCAAACACTCGACTTGATGTCAACCTCAATACTGGAGGTGAATACTGGCAGTGTTCAGAGAAGGCGACCGTAAGGGCGCTTTTTGCCGAGCTCTCGTTGGCTTCCGCAGCTACAAACCTCTGAGCAGAGGAGATGGCCAGATATCCCAGGTCTATCTCGAGGGCGTACTTGCAGGCTCCAAACACGATGCACTCCAAGGAACGGAACGCACCTGGCAAAAACGCACACCACACGGCACGCTGCACGGCGGGCACAACACCGCACAGCGGCCAGCAAGCGAGCCACGACGCACGAGCCACGACGCACGAGCCACGACGCATGAGCCATGACGCATGAGCCACGACGCACGAGCCACGACGCACGAGCCACGACGCACGAGCCACGACGCACGAGCCACGCGACAGCTATACATAACACACGTCAGCCCACCACGGCACACAAGAGACGTACCCAATCGCAGGTTGTCCTCCACGTTGTGCTGGAAAATCCCGCCGGGAAAAGGTACGCGGACCAGCTCGAGGTGAGTGAGGCGGCGAGCGGCGGCGAGAGCCGTCACCAACGCCACGTAGCGCGGGGAGCTGGTGGGGCCTGCGCCACCGGCGGACACATGAGTGGTGTTTGTGCTACGCAACGACGCATCGTGAACTCGAATAACTGTGCACTTAGTTGAATGTGAGCTTCATACCTCTCCCCCCAGTGTCCTACGTCCGCAAAAAGTTGAATTCAAATTCTCAGTTTAAGATGTAATATAAATCAGCACGTGTTAAGCAGCGTGTAGTATAGGACGTTCCTAGTTATTTCTGTATCTCCATAGCGATGGATTCAGATGGCGATCAGTCCACTAGCTCAGTGCCTTCTCCTCACGAGCCAGGATATGGGACATCAACACCCATGGATAGTGGCTTTCACAGCATTTATGCGATCCACCAACCCTCACTGCCTCCACAGGACAGCTGCCCATCCAAGTGCTGCCCAGGCCCAACACTGCTTAGTTCCTTCTTATAATTAAAAAGAGCAGTCGTATTCCAGGAAATTTATCCACAGGCTGGCAAACAAGTTATGTCCTCACAAACGTGCATGCTATTGTCGTTGTCACACTGCGTTCGGTGGAGGTGTGGGAGTGCTTCTGTTGCTGTGCGTCTGCAGAAGTGCACCTGCGCAGTTGCTCATTGTGAAGGAAGTGAGGTTGGGGCAGTGGAAGTTTATGAACGGCTGCTGGTTAGTGAAGCGAACCCACTTGAGGTGAAGCGAAACCAGAGAGGGAAGTGAAGGCAGCTCTGGTATGGACACCCCTAGAGATATAAACACAAAGCCACACATGCATAGTAACACACACAAGGTTACACAGGGCAGATTTTAGATGTGTATTTTAGATATAATGGAATTGTGAACCTGGAATTAAAAATGCGGGCATTAACACACGTAATTTAAGCAGAAAATATATGTTCGCTGAATTTCCCCGTATTTCAGGAGACCTATGCTGAGATATTTATTGCATTATATCTATTAATTTTTGGCATCTGGATAAAACCAGATTATGCAGAAAAATGCAAACTAGCTAAAGAAGCGCCACACTCCATGCAAATTGATTCAACAATACCATTTCTACACTGTAATCCCCTGTCCACGTCACAGGCCAGCAGGTTCGGAGATTTGGGAGTGTAACAGATTGGTGGTACACCAACATATTCTGCCAAATCGCTGGATCACAGGAGTATGCCAACAACACTTGGCTAGCTATGAATGTCAACAGATATTCCATTAGCATTAGGATTGGTAAAATTACGCAAAAGCATGAACAAGGCAGATGCTTTTCAAAGGGTTTTAAGTCAGAGAGCATGTTGAGCATAAAAGAGTATTCTCATAC
Source organism: Mordacia mordax (assembly GCA_036362905.1). Classification (NCBI taxonomy): domain Eukaryota; kingdom Metazoa; phylum Chordata; class Hyperoartia; order Petromyzontiformes; family Petromyzontidae; genus Mordacia; species Mordacia mordax. The sequence continues at coordinate 38,273,859 of JAZEWT010000002.1, forward strand.
CTACGAGATGCAGTGCTTGTACTCTAGCACCGCTTGGCACACATAGTTTGTTTTCTTTTGGAATTGGAAAACCTCCATTCCGATTCCGAAATTTTCCCAAAATTTCCACGTGCGGCAGATACTTCCAGACTGCCTCAGCAACCTGAAGGTGGGAGGTCTCCACACCCTAAGGGCGCACGCATTACACCACAGCGATAAAGTCACGATAGCAGCAAAAAAGACACAGGACATCACAAACAGCATTTTGCGTCAAGCAACGTGCAAACCAAACCATGGCTCAAGACCATGCGATAGCTATAGGTGTCGTCACGACAGCGCTATAAAGGCGCCAACTCAAATAGTTCCCGCATCCCCTGTTCACGTGAAACCATCGCAACTGTAATGTTTATTTTTATATATTCTTGAAATCAAACGTTCGTGTGGTGATGAGCGATTACTGAATGCGTACGTGTGCTGCTGCTTCTGCGACGCTGCGCTCTGTGCAGCGCTTTGTGACCCGCGGGTGAAAAGCGCTCTATAAATGCAATTATTGTCATTATACATAACACACCGTCAGCCTAGCACACTGCACAACGTGGCATTACATCAGAATACAATGTTGATTTATAAAGTGCCTCAATGCGATCACATCCAAACACGTTATACAGAGACAGCCGTCTTATTGATAAGCTCAGAAATGGCCAGGGGATAAAAGCAATCAACGGCATTGACGACTGGTGGAAGGCAGTTTCAAACTAACAACAATAATACAATCTATAACACGCTGCGCAAATGCCTGGTAGCGGACGAGACATGGGATACGGAGGCGTCGCGAGGAAATCGCAGAGAGGGGGAGTCATGAAGGCAGTGAGCAGGCGCCAGCCCCCCAGATACTGCTTCCTACATATTATGATGTCATCAGCCAATTAATTAATGAGGTTTTTGTTTGGAGAGCCCGGAGGAAACCCACACAGAATAGGGGAGAACACACAATCGCCACACAAAAAATGCGCCCGAGGCAAGGAGCGAACCGCCTTGGGCAGGAACTTCTCTCTACGAGGCGTAATTCACCTCTCACTGAGCATAAACTGACCGAGGCCTTCGATAAAAAGCCTTAGTTTGCCGGAACGTAGAGTGCGTAGAGGGAAGCAGAGTGAGATGAGAAGGGAGACTGGAAGCCTGGACCAGTCCACGCAGGATCGTGAAGACTGAGCGCGACCTGATACAATAGAGAGCGTGTGTCACACTCACAGCGAGGCGAGGGCAGGCCTGCAGGGCCTGCGTTATCCCCGGTATGCTGAGGGAATCCCCCACACGCATCCGGCGTGCATTCACGCTGTAGGGGTGCAGGCCGTAACACCACACCAACGCCGGGGTGTGAGACAGAAGGGACAACAACGGACCATCTGTCAATCCTGGAAACCCGCACACACACACACCAGAGAGAGAAGCTGATAATCCAACTGCTAATACTGGCAACTTGGACTGTCAACATCTAATCATCATGCCAATCGGAAGTACCATATCCAGGCGGCCAGTGCAAATGGGCAGTTGTGACTGCCACCCCTTTTTGATTGCTTTCAATGTCAGATCATTTTTATTAAAGTAACATTCCACATAAATGATCAAAACAATTGACGTATATTTAACATTAGAAACTTTTAATATAAAACCAGAGCTAGGTAAAGTTCATATGTATTGCTCCGGAAAGATTTGTTATTTTCCTTTTGACAGTTTCATCGATTTCACCACCGATACCAACCATTCCTTTTTGTCATGCCACCCTCTCATCTCATTCCTACTACATCTATAAATTATTCACTTTTTGCTTATTTGCTCGCACTACTCACCCACAGCATTCTCTCCCAATGCTCATTACCTCAACTCAACAACTCAATTCAACAAACAAATGACCTCTTATACCACTCGTGCTGGAGCTGGAAAAATTCTGTTTATTTTTGGCCACTGATATTTTGGGCCTTCAGTGTATACTCGGCACCTGTGATCGATAATAACAGTTGGCCTTATGGAACACTTGGCCTGACCCTTAAACGCGGTCCCACGACCCTGGGTACCGCAGGCAGTTGCCGAGTGAAAGGGCACAACGCACCAGCAGGCATGTAGGTCCACCACCGGCCCCCGCACAGGTCCAGCGACGGCGTGACGCGGAGGAACAGCGTGGCGGCATCCCTCAGCTTGCGGCACAGAGTCTGCATGGAAACCACCTCGCGCAGGGAGAGGTGCCTGCACCCAAGCACACCGCCACCCCCCCCCCTCCACCCGTCACACGTCTTGCATCTCAACGCATCACAACGGCACATCCTCACAGCTCGGAAAGCCATAATTTTTAGATCATTGTATCGAAGCAAACGCTGCGGGGCTGTGTGGTGGACAGCCGAGGGCAGTACAGATACATCCACTGTCATAATGTACTCATTTGCTACCGCATCTGCAATAAAAATAAACTCTGTAGTGTCGTAACATAGCAAGCCACTTATACCCCCACTTTCTCCAACTGCAGTGAAAATCGCTGTAAATCATTATAACTAATTGTTTTCTGGTCAAATAATCGTCCTTGCAACCCTTTCCTTTCTGGTCTCTCTCTTTTTAATCTATACATTTTATATATATATATATATACTCCCCTTCCCATGATGGTGTACCACAGGTAGTTTTATACAGATTAAAATACATTACTTAAAATGCAGGGAAAGTGAGATTGCGTCGATGATGAACGTCACATTCACAATGAGCTTTACGGTAACAGTTGTGACTATCGGTGACAAGGGGGCTTCTCGTGATGGTGGAATTGAAGTCGGCGAGATACTCACGCGAAGATCTTGCACAGGATCTCGTGTGAGAGACGAGCCAGGAGGTCTTGGGACTCCGCTTGTTGAGTCGCCGCCGCTGCTGTGGCAAGGCCATGCCGTTTCTTACCCATGACCATCCTGCAGCATATTTGGCAATGTTTTCCTCGGGAATGAAACACGAATCAACACCAGTAAACGCTAAAAGTGAATTGAATGAAACGAGGTAGCCAGGTAGTTCAGGAATTCAGAGCACTGAGCTGGTATTGCTGAGATCCTGGATCTGAATCCGGGCATACACCCGTGACTAAACCAAGTGTAACGGAACGATTGGTCTCAGCCCAGTCACCAAAAAACCCAGCAAGGGCTCTCTCAACCCGTTCTGTGATGTTGTCTTCAAGGTGCCATTCTCTGACGTGCAGTAACGTTATACAGCTTATTGTAAGCGTTCCAAATGAGAATGTAATTCACTCATGGTAAAACGACAGCACACTTGGAATGCAAATGGTAAAGATTTCATCACGGGGCCCGGGTTTCTGGAAGTGGGGTGTGGAAGTGCCGGGCTACACATCCCCACAACATGAATCACTCTCATCTCATCATGTTCCAAAATAGGTGAATGAATCATTGCTTTACAATAATGCCGACTAATAATGGCTTCTGAGAAAACAGTCAATGTGCAGAAACTGCAAGGCAATAAAAAGCATGGTATCATCACACAGCACAGTACAACTGACTTGCTTTTGAACGGTTAAATACAGTAGTCACATTTTACACTTTAAAACACGCTAGCACCTTACAAAGCGGCGCAGTGGAACAGTGGTTCACTCACTACACTACAGACCTTTCTATTAAGAGTTCGATTCCCGACCACGACTCACACCACTAAACTAACCGTTGCAGTGAAGCATGTCAAAGCAACCCACAATGCGTGTAAAATCCGTCCAGCAGTGCTTTGCGCGTACGATTACTCACGCCTAATGTTACAATGCGTTCTTCGACCCAACCAACGTTGTTACTACAGACGTACTGCCTATGTCTGCTAATCCACTGCTGGATGAAGGCCTCCCGAATCCGCCGCCGCCGCCAACTCTCAACGATCCCCTCCGATGCGACAATCGCCTGCACGCGATCTAGTTTCCTCGCTCCGTTATCCTCGCCGTGAAGCCCTTTCGGACGCTAAACGTGATTAAAACATCTACTACTGTGGGGCCTGGTGAGATCTGCGGCTTCGGCTGGGGCCTACGTCTTGCCTGGACGCCCGGCCGTCATTCCCGCACTAGAGCCCGGCCGCCCGCGAGGCCGGACAGCCTCCGACTTCCACGGCAGCCAAACACATTCTAACGATTTGTATAAACGATACAATTCAGCACGGCAGGCACCTACGATAGCTTCTAGGCTCGTTATTTGAGTTACCAAATAATCTAGTAGCCCTGTCAATCCACTGCTATGTATGAAAGGCCCTCCCCACACACACACACACTTTGCCGTGGTTATCACGGCGGGTTGATCAAGATGTGAGACTCAGGATCGGTTCGGATATCGGTTGTTGCACTGATCACAGCCGTGAGCGGGACACGAAATCAGAACCGTATCCACGGTTCCTGAACGTATCAAACAGCGCTTTGTGGCCCTCGGGTGAAAAGCGCTATAAAAATGCAAACATTATTGTTACTAAACAATAACCGGTACAATATAATACCAGCACAGTACATACACCCACAACAGTATCTCTTATTATTCTATTAACCCAGCTTCGTGCAGCACTTGTGATTAACATCTTATAAAAGCTAGGGTCAGTCACTGCCAAGCACTTTCATACACGGGGTATAACTAACAGCGGCTGAATTACTTACGTCTCGCGTGCACACTGATTGTAGCCGAAGCACTAATTATATACACTCACAATAGCGTACTGTTGTCGTTTACAATCCATAATTACGATAAGTTGCTAATTTCATTTCAATTCATATCTCAGACTGTCAAGGTTCCGCTCTGAACAGCTGATAACCAGTGTGTCGTCCAGTGATCGATTCCTACCGAACCTACGCAAAACAAATTCGATTCCTCTTACCCGCGTTGTACTGGACACGCAAGTAATTATCGATTAATCGCATTTACTATGGGTTCCACACCATTGATAAGCTTATTAAACTATAGAACGCGTGAAGAAGCCTCTTTGGTTTATACGTGTGCCGCGAAAAAAACTATATACACACAATAGCTTTGGATCGAATCGTGATTGCAATCCGCGCAATATATCGGATGAAGGCATGGAATCGCGCGAGCGTAATCGAGTAGTCACGATTTAGGCCAATTATACGCAATCGATATGTAAATGTGGCGCTGATGACTTGTCAACGACGCATTAACGACGCATATCGGTTGATCGAGGACTATAGGTAAATAAATAAACGTGACAAAAACAAATTGTTTTTGAATTCGGACTGGGAATCGATACAAGCCTTGAAATAACAACGAAAAGCCACGCTCAGGGATGGGTCACGTTACCATCCGTGTGTTTGTGATCCTGAGTAAATTTTGCTTTTCTCATCCCATTGTCAGAAACCGCTTGGTCCTGCACATGGTCGCGGTGAGCCGGTGCCTATCCCGGCAGACACAGGGCGCAAGG
>JAZEWT010000002.1:38325319-38362116 GCA_036362905.1 Mordacia mordax
TCAGATCTTTTCATCATGTGGGGGTTGTCTGACCATATCTTACCACACTGGTCGATGAGTTCATATATGAGTCACCTATAATCTTATCCAAGGCCAGGAATCAGTTCGCTAACTACTATGCCACAGCTCAAGCTTGACAACAATAGCCATCAGTATCTTTTACACAAAGATCGACGTGCGTGCGGGTGGGCGAACACGCGCGCGCACACCAACGTGTGCACGGGTGCGTGCGGCGAGCTGTCTGCTCCTCTGCCCATCCTTACCAGGGAAGTTGCGGCAGCGCGTCCTCAGCGTGTCCCCGTCGGGAGACATGGCAAGCACGACGTGCAGGTTGTTGGCGCACTTGCTCACAAAGTATTGCCACACGCTCTCGCGCGCGGGGCCGTAGCCAGCCCGCGCAGCCTCGTCCCGCACCTGCCCGATCAGAGCCTCCTTCTCGTCGTCCGGAAACAGCGCCGGAACTATGCCTGGGTGGAGATAAAGATGCCCTCCTAATGCCTTAGCAGACTTTTGGGGCAAGTGCTGTTAGCAGTCACCTAGTGAGGCCGGCATGCCACAAGAGAGGGGTTCATTACCAGCACTGCACACGGCTGCATTCGTCCACCTGGTGCGGTGGGTATACACACCGCACCAGGTAGTCATTTAAGGCTGAGTCGACTTGTGTAAACACAGACACACAAACATGCAGTACACGAGTACAAACACCAAAACTCATACGTCAGTGTAACCCCGTAGCATCATCATCGGAACGGATATGGATGCGTATGTGGGTGCGCGCACGCATTCACATGCGAGTGAAACCGACCAGCCGTCAGCATGTTGTTGATGAGCTCGAGGAATCCCTCCTCAACCACGTGCGCGTCCGTGAAGAGGAAGGCCGTGGGATTCCCCTCGACGCCGAGGCGTGTGTACAGGGCCTTCAGGTCGTCCCGCAGGCTGCTCTCGTTGTACCCTCGGCTCAGGGTGATCTCAAACACCTGCGGAGGGACGGCGTCATTGTCAACGCCGATCACCAGCAGAAGAGTTTCGTGGCACCGAGTTAACAAGGCGATAAGCTCCATTCAGGATTTTACAGTTAATATGGGCAGCTGGTTTTGAAAATCTATTTATAAACAGCAAGGCTATAGCTTTATCTAAGCATTCTCCAGCCAATAGCAGAACTAGAAGCTGCAGTAAATCCCTGGAGATGATGATTCATATTGCCAGGTGACAGGCCACGGTGCAAAGTGAAAGCCTGAGATTGGTAAGCCCCGCTACATTATTATTACCATCACAGATATCGTATGACACTCAATCACCCATGTTTGACAAATTTGACGCGCGGATATCTGTAACCGGAGATGCAAATACCTGATGGCAAATTTTCCCTCCTTAAACCAGCGTCACAAATCATCACAGATAATTACCATTGCACTACCTTTATGGAAAATTATAAACAATAATCAACCAAAGAAGAGATCTAGGGTAAGATGGAAGGAAGCATTGAAACTAAATTTGACGATAATAGATAGAGTATGACTTGAGAAAAAGCACAGAATACAAAACATAAAGAATGACATCACAACAGCTATCCATATGCAATAATGGGACTTTTAACTTTGAAGAGGAATCCATCAATTGATCATGGCCAGAGGGCAGGAAAAAAACAAGCACACATACATAGTGCACCGGTTAGCCTTACAAGAAGATCTATGAGGCTAACGGAGAGTTTCTGTCATGCTTCACAGCAATAGCCAATCCCGGGCGGGTTTCGTGGCCAGATGGTGCAGCGCTAACTACTGCGGAGGCGGCAGCGCCCACCTTGCAGCCAGCGGCGTAGGCTGCGAGGCGCGCGAGTGACTGCTTCCCCGAGCCGCCCACGCCAACGAGAAGCGCGTGGCCACGCTCCATCCTCAGCGTGCGGTGCACACGCGTCACGTGCTCCAGCGCATCCTCAAACAGCACCAGGTTCATGGGCATCTCACTGCCGTTGTACTCCTCCAGGATTTCCTGTGACAACACATGGGTGTCAAAGGATATCGACCAGAATATGGGGAGCAGAGGGTGAGACATTGGCATAGCTATTAAATGGGAAGGCAGGGCAATTACACACCAGACATGGCTTTATTTTGAGCCTAATTTTCAGTGTTAGCCAGGTGTTGCCAAAAGGCAGTCAGCTCAGGTCAACGCAATATCAATGCTTTAGTAGTTCAGGACGAGCTGTTTAAGCTATGGGTACATTCCAACAACCAGGCCGACGTTGGCAACTGGACCTGGAAGAGCGCACGTGCCGCCTCGTAGTCCTGGATGTCCTCGTAGAGGCGCAGCTCGCCGGGGCTCAACGCCGACCGATAATCGCCGAACAGGATGGGGTCGCGCATCGTCGCCTCCACGTCATGCGGGAAGTGCTCCTCCAACAGACGGCGCACATGGCTCTCCACCTGGTGCGACCAGAGGGTCATGCAGGTCACTGCCGGGGTCGTTATGGTTTCCACAAACTCAGCTTTCGCTCGATTGCTTTGCAGAGTGAAGCCACTTAAACAAGCCTCACCAATTCAGCACCAGCTGCACTAGTTTCTTGTTAAAGCATATATTTACGTGGAGTTTCTTTTAGGTCTTGTGTTGAGGTTAAGTTATTGGGCTCAACGTTTACACTTCCTGCTGTTGCTATTACATACCCATTTCAATGCTGCAGCACAATGTATATGAGTATAAATATTATCAGCATGAATGCCTCTATTGTAGGATCCATTCACAGATACTCTATTGATTTCTACTGATCCTCTATAGTTCGTAACAACAGGTGATTGAACATTGTGAAAAACAATGGCTCAATTTCTTACAGAGATGTGTTTTGAAAGGTGTAATAGGTTATATTGAAATTGGTGGGAGATACATAGCAACTTGAAATAAAATGTTGATGTCCCTAGACATTTTAAACGGGTATCAATAAATACATCACCCTGCATTATTTCCATAAACGCCGTTACACTCGCGCAGGCGGTAATTATAAACACGCCATCGCAGCAAAAAAAAAACGTTTGAGAAACACTGTCCGGACCAGCATTTTGTCATCAGTGTTGATGAGACGGTCGTGGAACACGCGCAGGCACTCGTTTCTCCACAGCCGCACCATGTGCCCAACGGTTGTGAACCTGAGCTCCCACACGGTCAGGAGAGAGGTTAGGAGATTGGGGGAGATCCTACTTTGCATGAGCATAGTAAGAAGGTACTTGTGATGTAACAGCAATGGGCAACATTTAAGTTACATGTAACTTAAACAGTATTTCTGTTCCCTTTGTCATGTTTCATTGATGTCTAAATTACAAAGCTCAATGTAATAGGTCATTTGTAACCAGATTACATTACGCGAGTTGTTTGCAACGCTGCACGTAAATTTTCAAATAATTTCAATATATTTCTCCTGTAACCTGGTTTCTATCACGTTAACCAGGTCCCCATTAAACGTGTGCATTATTGCTAGATGACTGTTTACATGCACCACAGCAAACAAACCAAACCTTTCAGGCGTGGCGAGGCAGAGGCCTTGGTAGACGCGGGACAGATCTCGCAGGTTAAAGATGTAGTGGAACTTGGATGGAGTCGGGGGTAGCTCGCTCACAGCCGCGTGGTACAGCTGCAGCGTGCACGATGTCAAACGGTCGCACACCGCCCGCACCTCTTCCACAAACATCTGACCACAGAGGCGAGTGCGCACACGTGCACGTAGACAGATACAGATCAACCCCTCACCGTATAGCTTACGATGGGACACACGAGCGGGTGGTTTTGCTTCTGCTATGCTCGGCCATCTTTGTCCCCTCCAGTGCTTGTCTTTACAGTCCTGTTTTTAAGGTTGAAGTGACCTAGAAAAGATTCAGCACCATTGCCAATATCAATCACCATAGATGACAGCCGTGGGTGGGAATAAAACTCAGGTTATAGGGTTGGCTATATGGCAACACATACTGCCAAAGAACTCAGATCCGCCTCCTATCTTCCCTACCACAGATGAGTTGGTCAGCTTGGAACAAACGACATCGCAACAGCAGCCGCCATTCGCCACCAGGTGCCAATGACATCATAACAGAGCTCGTGCCAGTCGACGTGCAAAGTGCAAAGAGCGGCACGCACTCACACACGCACGTACACACGTGCGCGGTGGACCCTCACCAGGGTATGCCCACGCAATATGGAGGCGTAGATGTTATGGAGCGACTCCTCCGACGGGAAGGTGACGTGGAAGATGGAGAAGAGCGAGAGGAAGCGAGGGTCCACCTGGTTGCGGCCACCCCCGGCCTTGCCCATGGCTGCCACATAGCCAAGGTCCCTGAGTGTCTTGCAGGTCATCTCCTTGCCACGATCGTACAGGCTGCCCCTCTCCAGCAGCAGCTTGAGCAGCGCTATCGGCTGTTGCGTGCCATACTCATCCACCTGGCGGCGCAGTTCGCATCGGACAGCATGGAATGACCGTGCAGTGAGACTTGGTTTTGCATTGAAGGTTTGAAATGCGTACGCTCCAGCAAGATGCTGTGAGATTTCCCATGATGCTTCACATCTCATATCGATTTAATTGTTCCATGGCAATGCTGCACAAATCCAAACAGGCAGTTACACCTTGACACAACTCTACCGTAAACCAGGAGTTCTCAAACTTTGACACCTCAAGGCCCATCTGGCCCACTGGAGTACGGTCTCCATGGACTACTAGGTGTTGCTCACGGAACCACTGCTGGGTCACGACTCACTAATTGAGAATGGCAGATAAAAACATACAAGAGCGTCCAAAACAGAGCACTTAACACCACACTAGTTGTGTTGTGGAGCTATGCAGTGTGCCAACTGCACCTGGGCCAATAGATCAAGAAGACCCTCAGGTACTGGGCTATGAAGGGCGAGGAAGAGGCACCAAGGCCCATGCCAACCATGCTCGCGCCAGTACTTTACACACACACACACACCCACTCACCCTCGGCATGTTGAGGTCGTCCATAAAGAGCAGTAGACGTTTGCCGACCGGCGGGCCATACGTGTCCTTGGTCCTCTTCTCCACACTCGCCTCCAGGCTGCGCTGGACGTCCAAAGAGGAGGTGCGCGACGAGAAGCTGACAGGCAGCAGCAGCTGGTGGAGGAGTGATGGGTCACCGGATGGTCAGGATGAGGTTTGGGTGAATGAGAACTGAGCCCCTTAACGAATGCAGCAAAGAGTGACTGAGTTCTAGGTAAGATAAGGGTGAGTTGTTCACAATAGAGCTGCATGCTTAAACGCTCTGCAAGTGCAATTATTATTTTTATTACGTTTATGAAGAGCATATATGATGTATTGCAAACAAACCTTTGTGTTTTAACCACAACAATCATCAATTTCTCAGACATTCGTCAGTACCACTGCATATAATTCACAACATTTTGAGCAATGACCCTTCCGTACTGAAGACGGGCTATTGGCCATAAAATCACCAATTGTACAATTTTCTTTTTAGGATCACAGTGCTATTGACAAATGTGTTAATTTTTTCGTGTGTTTGTGCACCACTACATATGTCGTATCACATGTGTTGCATGTGATCTACCCCAGTAATTAAAAGTGAAGCTACATTGACAACAACGCCATAAACATGTAATTGACATCCAAAATTATAGAAACACACTTAATGACACCGGACGACATGTATTTACACAAAAGTATTACACATCCTCACTTTTAATCAGATGGATGTCCCCGACCAAACCGTGTGCAGCTTTGACCAACTGCCTGTGGAGAATTAAATGTCAACTGGTGGTAAATGGGGCCTCACTGTGGTTTCGCTGTCGAGACTCTTGAGGAAGTTGTGCGCGGTGGCCGTCTTAGAGGTGCCCGACTCGCCCACCAGCAGCACGGGCCGACGCGTGCGCACCATCTGCTCCAGCAGCCAACTGGTGCGCACCGTGTCCACTGTGGGGACTGGAGGGCATCGGCACGCACGTAAAGAATGTAAAAAATCTTCTCTTGAAACTGTACAAACCATTGGGGTAAGTGTTGTTAGCGAGCAGAAAGTCGGGCAGGGTGATACGGTGGCCCAGTGGGTAGCGCTGTCGCCTCACAGCAGGAAGCTCCCGGGTTCGAATCTCGGCTCGGGTGCCTTTCTGTGTAGAGTTTGCGAGTTCTCTCCCCGTGTCCGCGTGGGTTTTCGCCGGGCACTCCGGTTTCCTCCCACAGTCCAAAAAAACATGTTGCTGCATAGGTTTAATTGGCTTGCAGACTAAATTGCCCGCAGTGCCCGGTGATAGACTGGCGTCCCATCGTGGGTATGCCCCTGCCTTGCGCCCTGTGTCTGCCGGGATAGTCTCCGGCTCGCCGCGACCCTATACAGGACTAAGCGGTTTCTGACAATGAGATGAGATGAGATATTCAGGCTGAGGATCATAGTGAAGTACAAAAAACAAATAAACCAACACTGCCCACAAATACCCTCAGTGACTACAGCTCTGTGCAGCGCTTCGCGATCCTCGGGTGAAAGGCGCTATAGAAATGCAAATATTATTAGACAAAGAAAAAATGCACCACAGCGTGTTGGGGCCAGTGCCATCTGCGAGAATCTGTGAAGGCCAGAACTGTGCAGTGCAAAGTGGAGATAGTCTCCCCAGCAAAATGTATGGCTATTTTATTCTCTCCAATGTTGATGTCGAAACACTGCGCCGGGCACTAATTTAAGGTTTAGTTGTAAAATATCCAGTGCTGGAATGTTAAACCCAGGTTATCCAGACCAATGCACTCTCATTCCTGATAAACACAGACCCACCCTTGAAGAATAGTATGGCTGCAGGTGACAAAGTATAATGTCTCATCAAGCAGTGGTTTGAGAGCACGCTGGTGGTATTTGGAGTATCACATGGGGCGGTGCATAGTTCGGCACAATGGCACACCCACCCAGGATGTCACAGAAGTGGACCTGGGCATCATGCACATAGGCTGGTACCAGGCGACTCCAGGGAATCCAGCTCCGACTCTCTCTGTCAAAGTGGTAGTCGAACAGCGTTGGGCACTGGCCTGCAGGTGCACAGTCATTTAGTTACTCACCATTCACTAGCGTACTCACCACGCAAACGCTCATCCACTCAACATTCTCTCAATGGTTCACTCTCTTATACTCATTCGTCCAATCACCCGCTCAGCTCACCCATTTACTCTGTCGCATGTGCACTTTCGTAGTACAACATTGCAAGGCAGCTTTGCCGCGTCAAGTGTTTGACAAAACAAGTAAACCGCGCAGGGAGGCACCAGGCAGCTCGCCGGGCTGAGCAGCGGTCTTGAGGTCGTCGACGGTGGTCATGGCGGAGAGGCTCTTGACGTGCGTGTCGAAGGCCGGGCGTGCCCCCTCCAGCAGCGTGGCACCCAGCGAGCAGTAAAGTGCCTCCAGGAAGTGGCACTCGATCACGGCCAGGTCCTCCACCTCCGTTTCCTCGTGCAGGACCGCGTTCAGCATCCCGCACAGCTGACTCACCTGGGCGGTGAGACATCCAAGGGTGGGGGGGGGGAGGACGAGAGAATGCCGCATTATATCTAATTGGGAATCGCTTTTATTTTGTTTTTTCGCTCTGTAAAATTTGTCTGGAATGTTGCTGTGACCTGACGACACCAGCTGGAATGCGCCCGACAACATCTTTAAAGGTGGTACCCATATAAGCGCTATCCAGACGGCTCAATACTGCTTAGTTAATGAAACCTAAATAAATAGAGTGCATTCTAGAAGAGCCCACCACCCACACATGCTTCAGCCACCCCCCCACCGCCCCCACTCTATCTGGCTGTGCCGGGCTGGATCTGAGTATCTTGGAGGTACGTGTAAGGTTCACCTAAGGCTGACGAACACGCACAGACGGTGCGCTACAGAGCCAGGGAGGGGAGCGGTGATGCCGTGGGCACATACACACCATGCAACCATGTAAGCAACACGAAGGGGCGAGGACGAATCTCCAATATGGCTATCCCGAAAGGGCAGCTCTTCAGAATAATTCTCATACACACCATGTTGAGGTCAGTTTGGGGGACAATGGTCTTGAGTGGCTCCCCTTGCCTGCCGTCCACGACCCCATCCACGATCATTTCCATGCACGACGGCACGTACTTCTGGAAGAGCCGCTGCAGCTCCGCGTGGTCCTGCCAGGCACAAGGTACATGAGGGATTGATTTTTCGCTGCTGCTCGGTGAATATGGTACACAGGACCCGTCCAGATGTCGCTCGACACTTATGTTAACCGTGGCTGGGAATAAAACAAGGGCGGCCGGAAAATAATAACAATTAATAATATCACAATGCATAATGGGCGGCATAGTGGGCCAGTGGGTAGCGCTGTCGCCTCACAGCAATAAGGTCCCGGGTTCGAATTTCGGCTCGAGTGCCTTTCTGTGTGGAGTTTGCATGTTCTCCCCCGTGTCCACGTGGGTTTTCGCCGGGCACTCCGGTTTCCTCCCACGGTCCAAAAAACATGCCGCTGCATAGGTTAATCAGCTTGCAGACTAAATTACCCGCAGTGCCCGGTGATGGACTGGCGTCCCATCGTGGGTATATCCCTGCCTTGCACCCTGTGTCTGCCGGCATAGGCTCCGGCTCACCACGACCCTGTATAGGACTAAATGGTTTCTGACAATGAGATGAGACAATACATAATGTGTGCATATTCGTTCACTGTCGAAAATACAATAAGAAGCATGAGGAAACCAAAGAGTGGGTGGTGAGGTGGATGGCACCCACGTGGTGTGCCGGTACCAGGCAGGTAACACCCAATTAATTTAATTTAAGCTGGAAGGAACCAGCTGTCCCACCACTCCACACCACACCACAAAAACACACATGGGCACAGCCACACACTTAAAGCCACCCTCTAAGGATGTGACGCACCTTGACGGGTCGGCTATTCAGCCACCGATGCCAGTATGGCTGGTACTCCAGGTTCTTGGGGTCCACGTAGACCATACCACAACGTGACACGGTGGCTGGAGATGCATACTGGAGGTCTCCCACCTGGATGCACGAAGAGGAAACAGAGACAATCAGGGAAGAGAAGACCATTAACATTATCATCATTGTGTATGATCGATGCACTGATGGATGAAGTTCTCCCAAAGTCAAGCGGTGCAACTACACCAACAGCCACAGGTCAGTGAGATGCGGACATCAGGCTATGAAGACAGAGATAAACTGGACAAGGAGGGGTTATTTTTCTATTTCTTGTAACAGCGCCCAAGTCAAGCACGCTATGCTACTCGCCAGTCGCCCACAGCAAAATAAGACTATAATCTCGGTTGGCTCCAAGTAGGCACTAAGATCCAGCGTCTCGACCGGCCGAATGAACCCGCGATGCCTTGGCTCTCTTCCCCGCACCTCGAAGAGCAGGGCGCACGTGTTCTGTAGGCGGATGCGCTCTCCGTTGGCGAGGGTGAGCAGCTTGTTGTCGTCCATCACTGAGTTCATGTTCTCTACCCACAGGGCGTCCACGTCACCGTCAAACAGGATGTACCTGCGCAGAGGGACACGCGCGGCAGAGCAGTTTGCAGTACCCCCCGCAGGCTCTCCGTTGCCGTTATTGGAGGACAATCGGTAGATATATAATTATTTATCAGTTCTATCGATTAAAATAACTTTTTGAGTTTACTATAAATGCAGCGAATTGTGTGTGCGTGCAACATTGAACGATTGTAGCTGTGCACGTAAGGACCTTTCTTCAAAACAGCAAAGATGTAGGAACAGAGCGCTAAAGTACAGCTTTCGATTGTGCTGCACTGCACTCTGCTGCCCATTACATAGACCAACAGAAGTCTCTAACATCTGTTTAATACATTACGGTCACTCATCCCTACAATCTCCAGGTGCAATTCCGCTTAGCTTCTAAGATCTGATGAGACCGAGACCACACCTGCGCTCTTGCTTGTCGGTGGGCCTGTTGATTTCGCGGAAGATGTTGGAGAGGACGCCATCGGTCCAGTCCCGCGTGTTGGGATCGAGGACACCGTACAGCTCCACCACGCTCATGGCTTTGGGGTTCAGCACGTACAGCTTCGTCAGCAAGCCTAGCCTGAAACCCAGAGCACAGCACAAGCATGTCAAGGTATGCTACATGGGAGGGAAACTCAACCATTCGGTTCTCACAAGTGGGCAGTGATATCCTATCAGTTGGCAAATCTGTATATAGTGTGGCAAGTCTATGACCAAGTGCCAAAGCTTTGTTCATAAGGAACTTCATAAGTACTCTTGTAGATTATTATTATTAAGGCTGCAGGTCAAACAGCCGTTACGATCAATACACCTTGCGAGCACGTTTTTTTTTTCTTTCTGCTAGAGTCCACAATCACTGCACGGCTGACAAGTAACCTTCCACTACTAACAACGATATCCCACCATGTATTTGTCAAATCTCCCCCTTGATGGCCAATGTCTGGGTGCCACTCCATTGGCTGTCTCGGTGACCTGCCTTATATCTTGCACACACACCCCACCCATCAAACGTCTCGCACGGATTTCTTCCGCGTCACTTGCCCTATCGTTCCATAGTATCCGCCGCTTGTTCGCGTGAACCTGATTTCAAAGATCAAAAAAATCTGATTTGCTTTATTTAAGTCCAGCTCTGACAAATCAGTTTAAGCATAGCAACACATGATTGTAATCCAGTGCTTTGAAAGCAATGGTTAGTGCATAATACGGTACATATTTGCCAAACTCCACAACCTGCTTGCTTACCAGATGTCCAGGAGATAGCAGTAGAGCAAGTGGGTTAAGATTCCCTACTACAATAAACTTTTCTTAAAAAAAAAATGTTTATTATTCCAATGCATGACTACTCTGAAAAATATTTTGGGACTCAAGACTTTCCTGGCAAGATAAATTACATTATTATTCATAATATTATTTTCAATTATCACCTCAACAAACATATTACCCAATTTAACCTTTTAATTATAATTTATTTTCAGAATCGCTGACTTGAAAATGTAAGGCCTGCCTTAGAGTGGCTGAAACGCCACCACTAGTTTCATCAGCCCTCACCTCGTCTGCGCCTGGCTCAGCGTGTTGATGACTACAGACTTGCCACCACCTGTGGGCCCCACCACCATGGTGGTGTGCCGAGTCATCATTGTCTCATACATTTGCACCACCTTGTCCACCTGTGTGGCGACACAGAGGACCGATGGTGACCTTCACTGGAGAACCAAACAGCAAACCACGAAACGGTAATATATATATGCTAAGGTGTTAAGGCTTTTAGAGCCCAGAACTGGCATCGCCCATTCAAAATGAAAACATCACTAATTTAATTCAAGTGCTAGATAACATTGGCATTCTTGGAGATGACAGTGAAAATGCAACATTTCTAATACGGAAAACAGTCCGTGCATAGTACAACCGTAGCTGACTTCTGGACACAATCCTCACCGAGGTGATACTCTAAGTACGCAGCTATTGCAAGTTCCTGACAACTAGACTTGAATAAAATAAATGCATAGGTAACCAAACGTAACATTAATGGTATGGTGTGACCTACAAGTCTGCTCGGTGACTCAGGACCCTTTCCTACCCAACCAGACCCGACTCAAGGCTATGTCATCAGATCATTAGTTCATTGTGAGCCATCTTGTGGCAGTAGCTTGCCTGGGAGGACAGCATCAAGTATCCGCCCTGGGCGAGCGTGGCCTCTACGGCATCGTGGAACTGAGGGTAGCGCACACGCGGGCAGTCCAGGCCCGGGAAGAGGTCGGTGATGAGGCCCAGGAAAAGAGGCACGTCGTCAAACACAAACTTGGGCAGGTTCATGTCCCGCAGGGCACGCATCAGCACCACGTCCTGCAGACGAGGCACGTGCAGGCACAGATACATGCATACACGTACACATCCACGGGTATACACATGCACAATACATAAAACTTACCCACACATTACTACAGTGTGGATAATGTAAAAACACATTACCAGTTAACCTTGTCTCAAGAAATTTAGATACCAACTACAAAGTACCAATTCAACAACACACATAATTTACGCGCAATGTAGATTCTGCCTGTAGCTGCGTATTCCACAGCATGCCGCACTTTCAGTGAAGTTTGTTAGGAGCAATCCCCCACTGGACAGTGCTTAATGTCTCATGAAATATTATCTGGGACCCCACAATTTCACGGAACCTGTGCCACCTCTACAACAGCTGGTGGGAAGGAACAAAATATTTTCCAGAGCTAAGTTCCAGACAGCTCTGGCTGAAATTAAGCCCTGCCCTTCACTGGGACCCAGGTCTTGTGGGTGCCATCGTGGGGAATCCGCTCGCTCCGGAGCGAGGTTGGCGCACCTCACTGAGGTCGGGAGAGCCGCGCTTAAGCTCCCCGGCCATGACGAGCACGGACTTGAGGGCGCGCAGGCCGAAATCGTAGTGGTGCTGCTTGGAGAGCTGCTCGCGTGCCAACTTGTAAAGCACCGTCATCTTCTTAGCCAGCATCTGTGGTGTTAGCGGTGGTGGCAATGACCGCAACACCAGCGCGAGTGTGAAATTAATGACGGAGCACAAATAGAAAAGGGCATTAATCTGATACCAGTACATCTAGGTCTGGGTCTCGGGCTGTCTAAAATAAGTTCAAAGGTTTGTCAATGAATAAAATTACGTCAGTTACCTTCTTGAGCACTGCTGGAAATGCATTTAACTCTAACGTTTGTTTTTTTTTACTTTGAGATTTTTAAAGTCCCAATAATATGTCTTCCAGGTATCTACAAGATACAAACTATTTTATGTGAGTTGCACTACCAAGCATAACTAAACTTTATAAGGGATTTTTACTTGTTTTTCATAAGGAACAGTTATTAAATGCAAATATTTAACGTGCTTTCAATTGTAAATAACGTACCTGTCTGAGCAATATATCCCTTCCTGACAAATACTACTAGACAGTTGTACACTTCTCTGAAGGCAGGGCATAACATTAATTTAATCTGCTACACCTGAGGATGCCTCCAACGTGGGAAGTGAAACATCGTGAAATAGAGAGGAGGAGCGATCGATGCGGCTATCCCAAAAGGGCAGCTTTTGGAAGCAATAATCATGCATCGAGTTGTGAAAACCTACATCACTACAGAGCCCATTTTTGTAAACAAGGTCAAGGGTATTTACAGATCATTCTAAGTAGGCTTATTACTAAAATAGACACAGAAAGAGACAGGGGATGAGGCTAACACAAAAATAGAAACACACGCTAAAAAACAAGAGAAATGCAGAAAGATATAAAAGGTAACAGTCATAGAGAAAAAGAGAGAGAGACAGAGAGCCAAGTATAGTGAAACAAATTGAGAGCGCAAAAGATATACAGGGGCGGCACGGTGGCCCAGTGGTTAGCGCTGTCGCCTCACAGCCAGAATGTCCCGGGTTCGAATCTCTCGGCTCGGGTGCCTTTCTGTGTGGAGTTTGCATGCTCTCCCCGTGTCCGCGTGGGTTTTCGCCGGGTACTCCGGTTTCCTCCCACAGTCCAAAAAGCATGCTGCTGCGTAGGTTAATTGGCTCGCAGGCTAAATCACCCCGCAGTGCCCGGCGATGGACTGGCGTCCCATTGTCAGTATATCCTTGCCTTGCGCCCTGTGTCTGCCGGGATAGGCTCAGGCTTCACCGTGACCCTGTATAGGACTAAGCGGTTTCAGACAATGAGTTGAGATGAGATGAAAGATATACAGGAAGCTCACGCACCTTGGCCAGGAGGAAGCCTTCTGAGAAGAGCATAATCTCACAAATCTGCTGCATGTCAGGCACAATGACCACGACGGGGCGGAAGAGAGCCTTTACTGACTCGGGCAGCTCCGTGCGTCCCGCGTAGCCCGGGTTCATAGTGATGAAGATCCCCACGCGTGGGTCCAGTGCGATTTCGCAGCCTTCAAACTGCTCACGCAAACACCACACACTTAGGTCATGTCCGTGTGGAGTCAATACCAAAACAAACGTCTCACCCATACCAGGGAAGCATGCGCACTCGCCTGAAAGCGCTTGAGGTGATGGATGAGGGCGTTGCGGATTGTCTGGATCTGGGATGAGATAACTGAGAGCACCGACGCGTCGATGCGGTTGAACTCGTCAAAGCAGCCCCAGGCGCCGCACTGGGCCAGGCCTGAAAAGATCTTTCCCACGGCCTACCACCGTCGAATGGGAGCACAGCAAATTGGTCAGAATTTTTTCTCATCTGGTAGAAACATATCGAACCTGTGTGTGTGCAAGGTTACCCAACACAGACTAAAAACGTCACAGATTTGTCAACGAACAATTCGGCCATACCTTGTAGTCCATGCCTTCGCCGCAGTTGGTCACTACGCAGAGCAGGCCCAGGGCCTTGGCCAAGTCCTTGGTGGTCTCTGTTTTTCCCGTACCCGCTGGGCCTGCTGGCGCCCCACCCAGGAACATGGAAAGTGCCTGCAGACAGCAGGAAGGTTTACGCCACATCGGGGTAGAGCGTGGGTATTGATCACCGTGTCGTCGACACACCCCGCTACTCGTGCAGGTGGTATTTAACCAACGGCCACCCCCCTTGTATCTCTAACCCTCTGCATTGTGCGTCTCCTGGGTAGCAGCTCACCTGGGTGAGGGTGAGGTAGATGCGGTCGGTGAGCGGCGTGATGACGAGCCGCCCGTTGAGCCCCATGTACTCGTAGCCATAACCGAAGGCACCCGTGCACTGGCGCACACACAGCTCGTCCGCCTCGCGCTCCCAGTAGAAGCGCAGCTGGCTCTCCCACTCAAACTCCCGCGCGTCCATGATGCTGCGCCCACGCCAACCGTCCCGTATGCGCGGCACACAGCGACACTCTGATCAGAGAACTGTTCGGCGACCGTCACTTGCGTGAGTGTCGTCTCTACGAAAGATGCTTAAATATTTAAGACTTCCCCGAAAATTCCCTGTCTCTCTGTGTCTTGCCTCTTTGTGTGTATCTACGTGTCCATCTCCCGCAACTTGAAGTTGTCATTTTCTGGCAGGTCTTTCTGAGATTATATATCTATCATGGGCATTATCCCAGGGGCGTTCCCTCGTTTGACTGTCACTGCACGATTAGTCTTGCACAATGATCGTTGTGCTTTCTAGTTCTCTTGACATGACATGCTCAAGCCCATTTATACTGTGCTTAACAGACAAAATGCTGTTTAAGCAATGAATTCAAAATGGAACAAAAGCTGATGTGCACTGACAGAAAAGTTAAATGGCAGAAAGAACTACACACCAACAATAATACATTTTCATATCACACCAACAGCTGAAGAGTGTTTGCCTAAATTCAACTTCATATTAAAGCAAATCCGCCATCTGACCCTTACACATGATACCAAACTCCAAATTGCATCCTGCTAAAGACACATTGGGCACATTGGACTCTAGCCTAATTTAAGTGCATGGAAGTTCCAACACAGTGACGGGACCGTCATGTAATGAAGAGCAGCACCTGTCCCTTACGAAGGCGTCGACGATGTCGCGAGCGTGCACGTCCACGATGAGCACCGTGTTGATCTTCTTGCGGTCGTTGCGTTCCAGCGGCTGAGCGATGCGCGTCACCAGCTCGTCGATCTGGACGTGCAGCCGCACCGCCAGGTCCTTCACCGCCACCTTGTCACCACCCCCACTGCCGCCACTCCCCATGGCCTTGATGAAGGCGTCCTCAACCTCCCAGGTCCACCACACCTGGCAGCCAGCCAGGACCACCATCCCCTGGTACTGCAGCATCCAGTCCACCCTGTAGCGCGGGCGATGGAATTATTACAGCGGAGCACAAATGTGTCAATACCATACCATAGCACTGGAAATATCAAAGTAAACTAAATGCATGAATCATTATCTAAAACTAGATTTTTTTGCTCAAAGTAATTGCATTAAGTTACTAATATAATAATAATAATTGCACTTCTAAAGCGCTTTGCACCCGAGGGTCGCAAAGCGCTGAACAGAGCTGTGGAGAGAACGGCATGTCAACAACAACATCAGAGCAGTTCCTAAGACAGGGTACTCGAGAACAGCCCAGCCAGCTCAGTCGGTGGAGCATGATAATCTTTACCTCGGGGTTGTGCGTCTGAGTTATAAAAAATGACACGTGACACGATCAGGCTAACACCGTTACCAGAACATAAATCAACTCAAGCAAGCTAGAGAAAGATGAGACGTAAATATAAATAACTAAATGAAACAACACACCAAATTGTAACGAACCATTGCATCACAAGTTTCTGTTGAAGTCGCAGTAAGGATGTGGATGTATGCCTGGGACAACACTGAAGAGCCTGACCGCATGGCTTTAGGCACGTCTGCGATGACTTTCAGCGTAAAAGAACAGCTCGTTATCACCTGAAAAGTAAAACAGCTTGACGCAACTCGTGACACAGCACACCTACCTGCCACAGTCCTTGCAGTAGTTGAAGATAGCCTCCTTGGTGAGCAGTCGGTTGGTGCGCCGCATCTCGTGCAGGACCGCCGTCATCCAGTCCTCGACACGGCCCTCCGCCGGCACAGGCGTACGGAATTTCATGCGTTCCCCCTCGGCCGAGACCATGGCGGTGGCAAGCACACCGCCACCGACGCCGCCGGCCTCCTCCAGCACCAGTGATGCTACGTTGTCAAACATCTGTGCAAGGAACGTGTCGGTGCGGTTAGCGTCGTCGCAATCGCAAGCATCGTCTCCACCCGCAGGTAACGTTTCACATTGATCCGAATGTGCACACAGCTCACCGTGTTGCCGAATGTTTTCTATTTGCAATGTATTCCCCATTGCCATGGACTTTATTTATCCAATGATGTATCTTGAAAAAGAATTGTGTGCCGGTGTCAAGGGCAAAGTTTGCCCAATTCGGAAAAAATTACATCGCATTTTGTTAAGTTGGAAACATATGTAGCAATCATTGCCGCCTACTGAAAAAAATCTGGCAGCACTCTTCTGAAGAGTTCACGAGATTCGGTGAGGCTTTCCTGAGTAAACAAACACAATAAAATAACTACTTGAAGAACACACAAATGCACCTTGATCATGTGCTCTTGCACACAAGAAGGGTCCCCGCTTCCCAGGATGCTCAGCAGCTCGTCGTCGGAGATAAAGAAGAACCTTGGAAAAGCGTTCCTCTTGGAGTCGAGGTAATCATTAAGGCTTTTCTGGCACCGTTCCAGCCCCTCGCTCAGCCCCTGTAGGTCAGCCAGACGACCCTTAGCCAGGCAGCACACCTTGATCACGGGATTACGTGATGTCTCCGACATAATCTGGGCAGAGAGGCAAAGGGCGGTATAAGAGGAGGAAGGAGATGGTGCAGTGAGATTGTGCGAGCCAAGGTACGGAAGGAGGAGAGAAAGGGATCAAGGGAGAGACAACATTTGCAGTTTATTAACTCTTAATGAACGCTATTAACTATCAGCTAGGCATGTGGATGTACCTATGTAATCCAGCACTTTCGAAGCAAGTGTCAGTGGATCACATACATTTGTGCAATTCCCATATGTGCTGTGCTGCAAAGTGACCAGGAGATGATAGTACAGCAAGCACGTTTATGAGCCCATATATGTAATTGTTTAAGTGTAAATTCACAAACGTGTGCTTCATTTTCAATACACACGACACTGCTCAAAATGTTCAACGCAGAAACCTCTTTAAAAAAAAAGAGTTGAGATTCACCGAGTCTTTCCTCTTTAAATCGGTATCATACGTGATCTAAAGGTCATGCTTGGCATGAGACGAACCTTCTGGAACTGCTTGTCGATGGCATCGAACTTGTTGGCCTCCTCAGGCAGCTGTGCTCGGATATCACCCCCAATGAAGATGCTCTCCAGGTACATCCACTTGCGCTGCACCACCATCCATACCTGCACGCTCACGCGGTCAGAACAGGATCTGCGTGTTCCCATCCATCGACACCAATGCTACATACCTCCAACGTGGGAGGCGAAACGTCATGACTGAGGGAGGAGAAATGCTCGCCATGGCTATTCCCAAAGGTCCACCCCTAAGAACAATTTTCCTACATCGACCCATGATAACCTACATCATTACATAAACTTAATATCAACATAAATATTGATTTATTAGAAAGAAATAATCAATAGTTTCATAGGACGGCAGGCGTTTAAAACTAGACAGTGACACCTCCTTGTGGCCCAGCTGCACACCTGCATGACTTCACTGATGTGTGAGAGCGAGCGTTCCCAATTCTGCACGGCCGCTAGGAAGGGTCCCACGTAGCGGCTGCCAGCCATGCTCTGCAGATTCACGCCGTGGTCATCCAGGGCCTGGAGCACTTCGTCCACCGAGCCCAACACATGGCCGCGCTCCCTGCCACCCTTCGAGTAGCGTGACACCGTCAGCTTCATGCCCTCCCACGTGTCGGCCACGTCACGCACACCCTGCAAGCGCAGCAGCGTGGGAAGACGAAGGAAATGCAAACGAGCGAGTGATGATGTCTGCAACGATCCCACAATAAATCACGAGACCATCACAAGCCACAGCTTCAGCCCAAACACAAAGCTAACCGTTATTTCAACCCCAACAAAAATGCAACGCTAAACTCTACCAAACTGAACCTTAACTTTAACGAAAACATAACCCTAATCCTATCCTACCCAAACCCCAACTGAAATCAAACACTAAGCAAACGTTAACGTTAACCTTAATTAAACCCAAGACATAGCTATGACCCTTATCTATACTCCTACCCAACCCTAACCATCAATATAACCCCGACACAAACCTCAATCTCGACCCCCAAGCTGAATCCTAGCCCAAGAATAACTCCATCCAAACACTTCACTCAATTGTAACCGTAGCCCTTAACCAAACTCAACTCTAACACTATCTTACTCCACAGCCCAGCAGGTGACCTGACCCAATGTCAGCAGGCGAACCTTCTCGATGCCCAGCTCCTTGACGGCAGACGAGACAATGGCGCCGATGACCTCCGCGTGCCGGTGAAGCTCCATGGCGAACATGTTCTCCAACGTGAATGTCTCCGCGTTCATCTGGAAGCGCTGTCCGGTTTTCTCCATCAGCTCCTGCCAGTGGCTGCGCGCAGAAATGACACGTGACGTAAGTTGCTCGCGGCACACCGTGTTAAAACACACGTGCACGCTGTTAGTACGGCGCTTGTTAGTTGTTTACCACCGACGGGACACACGCACCGATCCCTCATCGCCTCATTCTTGAGGTCCAGCAGCAGCGGGATGGAGTCGCGGAACTCCTTCATCTTGGCCTCGAGGTGGTGGGCGGCGGGCAGCGAGCGCACGTCGCGGGGAAGCCGCTTCAGCGTCTTGAAGAGCCCCTCCATGCCACTCTGCAGTTGCGACACATCCAGGTTGGCCCAAAGCGTCTGGGACCACTCCTCCTTGGATGACTGTTAGGACACAAAAACACAGAGACACACATACAATAGAATAAGCATCCCTAGGGTAGGCCTATGTGTTGCTTGGGCAAACGATGTTGACAGGCCTGTGTGGTGCACAAAGAGGCGGTGTGGTCAGCACCATCCACAGCCACATTCATCTACTCAGTATTGCACCGGGTAATTGTCTAAGGCTGAGTTGGCTGGGTATTCTGCACTTATGTTAGTGGTGACCAGGAGATCAAACTGGATTAATGGGATTGTAGAGGAGTACAATGCTAACCACTATTCCCTCACTCCAGTAACTACGACACCACTTTCACAAAGGCATGAGCATAACACATGAACAGGAATACACCTACTGTTCATCTCCCTATTACCATCTCCTGGAGTCCGTAGTGATCACCACCTCTCAGCCTAAGTGGCCCTGTGCATTCTCACTGTGCCCGTCACGAACTCAGGCACTCCTCACTGTGAAGGCCTTGTAGATGTCGTAGATCTGGCGAAGGCCCCGCACGTCCCGCTGCAACTGTAGCAGGTTTGGGTAGGCCGTGATGGGCAGGTCAAAGAGCTTCTCGGCGTTGGCCAGCTCCTGCCGTTCCCTGTCACGCTCCCCCATCTCCTTCTCGTACTCTGCCAGCATGCTGAGACCTGCCGCCGGCACCCCACACTGGGTCTCACCTCGAGAGCCGCATGCCCTCTCTCAAGGTAGCAAACACTTTGAAGCGCATTTAATACAATTCCAGGGCGCATACTAACCACTGTCGAGGTCAGACCCCACGGAGCCCGGCCCTTCCTTGTGGAACCGCTCTGCGAAGCTGCCCACTACCGTTTGGAAAGCCTCGATCTGCTCGGCCGTAATCTGCGATTTGGCAAAAAGAGAGTGTGCAAGTAAAAGTTGGGGCGTATATGCGTATTATTTATCCAAACAACAGAATTTAACCCACACCTGCTGGCAAAAATTCTGGCATTTACAAATGAAGACTAGTGTAGTGAGCAACAACAATGATAACAAAAATTCACTCCATCAGAGAAAACTGAATAATACTGCCTCTTATATGAATCCAAGCCTCTGCATATCTTCCTTCAAATAAGACAGTGAAATGTTACCTTGTTATTTGATAGATTGTTCACACTAGTAATTTGGAATGTTCGTGGTATCACAGGAATACCACATCCAGAGCTTGCAAGTTCAATGAGTATTTTCTGCTTCATTAATGAACATCTGACATCTAAGTGAATTTACCATATGTATTTAAGGCCATGGTTACAGTGGCATGGATTCACAATGTCTCACCTGAGTGAACTGTTTTTTAACGGAGCCAAGGCTGAAGTCCACCTGCTTCGATTCAAGCACCAGATCATCCCACACTTCCTGAATGTTCCCCACCAGCTCCAGCTCATCCTCCTTGACCTGCCAGGAACACGTCATGCTGTGAAAAGAAACTGAAACGGTTCGAGAAGCAAATGAGCAGGGCTAAATTCTCGCCAAAATTTTAGACTGGACTGGAATAGGTGGTGGTGGATCCATGGGGGTGGGAGAAATGTTGGCAGTGATCGATGGGCCCTTGAGACACAGAAAATTGGTATCTTATTGATATTTACCAAAGAAAATACGTTGGATATATTTATTAAAAAATATAAACTTATTTATTATATGTAATATATGTATTATATTCACTGATAATTTTGCATTTTAAGATTGTAGTTGAAGGTCTGATCGTGTTTTGCTTGTTGTTCTGCAATGCTGCATATATATATTTTTAAAACCCCAAAGAAAATATTGCTGTTGATCTTCCATTCTAGTACCGTCATTGTTGACGTGCCGTTCTACCCGCAGCCCTGTGAAGCACTCTGTGACCATTGGGTGAAAAGCGTTCTATAAATGCAACGATTGCAACTATTATTTTTATTAAAATATTGAAATTTCAAACATTCTAAATCCGTCTCTGAGAGCAGACACATGGCTAGCGGCCATGGCCACAGTGACGGCCATACTGAGTATGATGTACCAGGTGTGCACATATTCTCGATTGCGAATTCAGACACAGTTTAAATTAAGCCCCACTGGTAAGTTATTCACTCTGTGGTCGAATGCTATTTCATTGACAACGAAGGCGAGTTTGACATTTAGCAGCGCGAGGATCACATCACTCCACGCACCTCGATCTTGTACATGGCCAGCGTGCGGTAGCGCTCCTTTATGTCGCCGATGCGAATCTCTACAGCGAGTGACATGTCTCGGATGTTTGAAATGTTGGCGAGGACACCCTTCAGCTCCTCCAGGCTGTCGGGACTCTGCCGCACACCCTTTTGCAGCTCCTGACGTAGAATCGTTGGAATCAGCAAAAGCAGAGGCAAAGAAGGGTGACACGACCTCAGTGGTGCATCATTCATTTTTGTATTGTATTTCAGCATATGCACACCTTTCAAATGCAACATATTAATGATTAAATTTGTATAAAATTAAATACATCCCTTTGCTAATTCACTCATAAGTAAAGGCCTCCCTACATGGTATTATTCATTGGGGTTGTCTAACCATACATTACCACGTCGGTAATTGTGGGCTGGTAAAAGAAGTGCCCAGTACTTGTTCAGATATGATTCACCACTGTTAACTGTGGCCTGGAATTGAACACAGGTCGTTTGATTCCGAATCCAGTGCGCTAACCACTGCACTACCGCTCCTACCCTATAAAAATGTAACGCAAATTAAAATAATATTTTAGATTTACTGTTTACTGATTACTGCAATCATGACGATATTTGCAAATACTAAAACATAGTGCATACGTGCTACGACCGATAGATGGTCTTCAAGAGAAATGAAGTTGTTTATAATATAGATTCATACCAAATTCATATTTTACCACTTTGGTCACGGCAAGCCTCTACACGAACCATCTCGCAGCAATGCTTTTGGCACGCCGGGCCTGGCCACTGCAGCTGGGGACAAAGCTCCCGTTAATCGCCCGGGCACCTGCAGCTCGTCTCTCAGGCTGTGCAGGTCCCGTCGCGCCGACTCGTTGAGCAGCTCGCCAAGCGAGAGAACCCAGGCGTGGGCGTGCTTCTGCACAGCGTCGATGAGTGGCGTCAGACGCAGCAGCATGCAGTGCTCCACTCGCACCGCCAGCTGGCTGCCCACTTCGTCGCCCACGCGCTGGTAGTACTGCAGCTTATCGTCATAGAGGA
Source organism: Mordacia mordax (assembly GCA_036362905.1). Taxonomy (NCBI): domain Eukaryota; kingdom Metazoa; phylum Chordata; class Hyperoartia; order Petromyzontiformes; family Petromyzontidae; genus Mordacia; species Mordacia mordax. The sequence continues at coordinate 38,347,826 of JAZEWT010000002.1, forward strand.
TCACCGAAGGTCGGCGCGATGCAAACTTTTCCATCTGTATCGCCTGCGCAGAGGAGGTCAGGAACGATATCGGGGTCAAGATCAGGGTTTGTGGTCACAACCATGGCATCGTAAGTAGAGCTGGGAAGATTACTCGATTAAATTGACTAATCAGACAAAAACTAGAATAAATTAAGCATTTGTGTGGGAGGTAACTTTGCCCCAACAGCATCCTGCATCCTGAAGTTGGGAAGCCCCCTACATGCCAAGCCCAGCATGACCAAGCTGATGATGCCGGTATCATCAGCAAGCCCCACAGGCCACCTCCCGTTCAGCGGCACACATAGACAGAGGTGAGACTATTTTTCCAGTAACTAATTTCAGGTCAGCCAATTTGCTGGGAGGTTGAGCCGATAATGGGTCGAGTAAATAATGATGTAAATAATTTGATTGCCCAACACTGATCACAAGCAAAGGGAGGGAGCGAGTGCGCCAACATGCCTTGTCCATCTTCCAGAGCAGGCGGTATTGTCCCCAGCGGACGAAGAGCCGATGCAATGAATGCAGCACACGCTGCATGCTCAGCAGGGTGGCCTGAAACAGTTCAGAGATCGCCGGGTCCTGCGCTACGTCAGCGAAGAAGTTGAAGACTACGGGCTCGTCCTCTCCATGAACGGGCTGCGGTGGTGTCTCCAGGCACGTGCCATGCATCCAGCGTACAAAGTGCTACGGAAGACCACGCACGAAGAGATAATTAAGGATCAATATCATCGTACCTTTATAACACATGCAGTATTCGTTCAGTCTCATAGTCAGAATGACTTAAAGGCCTGAAGAACTGAAAATAGGTGGGGAATGGGGAAGGCAGCCACGTCGTAAGCCAGTGTCAACATTTGCCAAACACTGTGGCCTGTATTTGTTAAGATGTTATCGGCCAAATCTGCAAGTGATTTTTTAGATCTTTGAGGCCGTTGGTTTCCCGTTGGGCCTGCACCTTGGTGGCCTCCACACAGCGGCCAGCCGAGTGCAGCACCAGCTTGTAAACCTCGCCGGCAGCTGGATACAGCACTATGTCGGGCGCCGAGAGGGCGACATCCAGCGAGAAGAGGGGACGCTCACCCAGAAGCAGAGAATTCAGGCGCTGCAGATTCCTGTGGTCAGAGGGCATGCAAGCACACATGGGACAACTCACAAGTGTGCGGAGTCACTCACAGCGAAATCACAACGCAACAAAATACAGCATAAACAGAAAACACAAGGTATTTTTGCGAGCGCTTTTCACCCAGAGGGTCACCCAGAGGGTTACGAAGTGCTGCACAGAGCTGTTGAGAGAAAGGCATATTTGCGATACAAGTACAAACACAGCCTGTTGTACTGTCATCTGTCATGCAGCTCGCAGCCTGTCGAGTTTGTCAATTTCACAAATATCTAAGTGATCCACCAACACCTTAGCTTACAATCTCCACCAATCCTGGCTAATGGTCCCAGAGTAAACGACGCACACCTGAGCACCATCTTCCGCAGCGCCTCGTAGGCGCGACCCTCCCAGTACGCGTAGTAGGGCCCGAGGCGTGGTGAGCGGCCTGTGTTGGTGCCGGCCACCACACCCTCCACCTTGATGAGTAGAGGCCCCACGGCAGACCACCGGCGGGCCAGCACATCCACGTCCTGTGCCCGCGCTTGCTCGATTCGCTCAAAAAACTCTTTCACACCTGTGGAAGAAATTCTCCCGCTCGCCTCAACCTGTGTGGCCAGGACACATCCCCCAATGCCTTACTTCTAATGCTTCCCAACAAAGGTTGCCGACATTTATGCATTGTATTGAAGTAAGGCATGTATGCATTAGCTCTATCTGTCTGTAATGGGAACATGAGTTGTAAGCATGATCCAATAAGAGTTTACTTTTCAAACTGTGACAGTCACCTGTGAAGCATCTTGAGTATTAAACCTCTCCAGAAAAAGACATCACAGAAACTGCTTTATAAGTTATTTCACGAGGTCTCTTTTTGTGACATTCCTGGAAATGTTACCCCACTAAAATACAAACTTGTTTCTTCACAGACAGCACCAACAATGATAGTTATATTTTTGTTAGCTTATGCTTGTCTTACACATACAGAAGCACACTTAAATATTTACCAATCGGGCAATCCAGATGAGTGAGAGAGAGAGTGGCATGCCTACCTGGGACCTCATCGTCCGACTTTGGAATGGCGAAACGGAAAAGATCGGCGGACTCGATAAGCGCCAGCTTAGAAGTAACATCGCGCGCGTTCTTCTGCACCTGGGCCACGAGCGACTCCAGCTTGCCGAGCGCCACCTCACAGCGCGAAATGTAGTCGGCGATACCTGCACAAGGATAACAGTGATCGACGCCAATTCTTAAACTGAGAACGATTCCTCTTGCTACCCCGGTGGACTAACTATTTTACAAATAATTTTCAACCTGGGCGTCACGGTGGCCCAGTGGTTAGCACTGTCGCCTCACAGCAAGAAGGTCCCGGGTTCGAATCTCTCGGCTCGGGTGCCTTTCTGTGTGGGGTTTGCATGCTCTCCCCGTGTCCGCGTGGGTTTTCGCCGGGCACTCCGGTTTCCTCCCACAGTCCAAAAGCATGCTGCTGCATAGGTTAATTGGCTCGCAGGCTAAATTGCCCCATAGTGCCCAGTGATGGACTGGTGTCCCATCGTGGGTGTATCCCTGCCTTGCGCCCTGTGTCTGCCGGGACAGGCTCCGGCTCACCGCGACCCAGTATAGGACTAAGCGGTTTCAGACAATGAGATGAGAATTTTCAACCTGTTGTAAATTAAATTCTGGATGCAGGCATTCCAACGCCGTGTCAGTTATGGAGATTGTACGCCCATATTATACCATGCTGGTCAATTCTAGACTGCTGAAGTGGGTTTGGGATCCAGGAGCCGTTCAGACATCACTTGCCACTAATGTCAGCTGTGACCAGGAATCGGCCACAATGTAGGACATGAACCACTGCGCCACAGCTTCCTCACACTCCTGTAGACTGCTGTGGTTAAATATAATTTGCAAGCATCTGTTAAGCCTCAACAAGGGTTGACAAGGCCTACACTGCTGAATGGCCCTAGGAGAGGAATAATGAACATGTATGATGACAGTGATGTTGGTGACGACAATGATGATCATCAGGATGATGATAACAACAATAGCGATGGGTGTAACTACGACAATTAGAATGAAGATGACCACAATCAAGTCGAAGGAAACTATGAATAACGATAATCAAGATGATGATGGCGACGACAGCAACGAAGAGAGAGGCTCACCGAGAGAGTTCCAGTTGAGCCTACGATAGCCGGGCAGCAGCACCTTCCACGTGGCGTGCAGGTGTTCGTCCAGCAGCTGTGTCTCTGCCTCGTTCATGCTGCTCAGCACCGCGTGCAGGCTGCACAGCAGCCGCTTCAAGCCCTCCACGTACCTACACACAGTGACCGCACGGATCAGGACACTAATGCATGCACGAAAGCAGTGACCCCTCCCCCTGCCATGGAGTCGTATACACCTTGGGAGTGAGTGCTGATAGAAAACACCTATTATTAAAACGGGTAGGGCATATTAATGAGTGGTGTGGTCAGCACCACATCTAGCCAGTTCCCTCTTGCTCGTGATGACGATGACACACTGCACCAGGTGCCTATTTAACGGTGTGTGGAATAATGGGAAATCGAGGACCTGTTCTGGTATCACTGTACCATTACCCCCTCAAATGCACACACGTGCACGGACGATAATGGCACGCAGCAGTGCACATTCACACGTATTTAGTGAATGTTTGTGCAATCTTCTCTTCTGCTATGTTCCCCGTAAACGTTTGACTACCCCAAACACAATGCCTTCTGTCTTTTATCAATCCCTCTCAGATCCAAGACCAGACGCAAACTACTGAACCTGCTCCCTCCTCTCTCTCAGCATCCCTCGTACACTGCCCTCTCAGCCACACCCTTTAAATCCTCCTGCCGCCCCTGCCACCTGCCTGTGGTACTTGTCCTCCTGCAATGTGACATTGCGCGCCAGCTCCGGCACAGCGTAACCCAGCGCCTCCATGCGCTTGGACTCGGCCATCACCTCCAGCAGCTCCGGCATGAAGTTGACGGCGTAGCGGGTTCCGCGTCGCGGGCAGTCCTCGGCGTATCCCTGCGAGCGCGCGCGCCGTCAATAGCGGCCCAACCAAGGTGAGGAGGAAGGGGGAAAGGGGGAGGCATCATAAGACATGAGATGTGGAGGTGAAGAAAAAAGATGAGTGCAACGAAAGGCGACGAAGCGAAGCATTGTGCTTGTGTTTGATTTATCTGGGTAATGCCTTCACCACTCCCATGAATCACAACCTTATCGCGGTGGAGGGGATTGCATGTTTTAATGAACTTCAGGTGCTATGTCACCTGGAATCTTACGATCCTGATAAGGTCTCCCTCAGTAAACAGTCTGGAGTCTAGCACTCTTGATAAGGTATCCCTTGGTCAACACGTTTAGGGGCATTTTTCAGAAAAAATACCATTCAGAGACTTTTCAATGAAAGGAGGTTGGTGTCAGGAAGAACAAATTCTGCTCAAATACCTCCACTATTGGGGAACAACCAGCCAACCGGAGTCAACCTGGATAATGGCCAAGTAAATCATCGCGTGTACATGTGTGGGCAATCCCTCCGCTAAGTAGGTCATCTAGAGTTGGCTGCATGTGGGTTATCAAGCGCTTTCAGGACAAACTTCGACTGCAAATGATAAACCCCACAGCATGCCTTACAGCATCAGTGGCCTCGATCACGGTTCTCCCTTGCGCGGTGGAGTCGACAGTCACACGGCACAGCAGGTTACAGCGTAGGAGCACCGGCAGGGCCTGTTCCGTGTCGCGGCGCCACTGCTCGTAGCGAGAGTCCTCGTACTCCTTCACATTTCGTGCGAACTCCACGTACCGTCTCTTTACCTGCCGTGAGGCCATGACGCATTCACATTCAGACATTAAATAAGATCTCACATTGTATCATCACCTGAGATGCACACTTTCAGCTCAGGTGGGTCGTATTTTTTCGTTAACTAGGTTTTCACTGGAAATACAATAGTTGTTTTTTTAGGGTTGCATCGTCGTTTCATCAACAACGGAAAGAAACCCAAAAGCACTTACATGGAAACTTAAAACGTATGCAGGATGGAAACTTAAAACGTATGCAGGACAGACAGTGGTGTAGCTATCAAGTGGGAAGGCAGTACAACTGCACAAGGGCTCAAGAGCTGCTTGGGCCATAAGTGTTGGAAGGGCGAGATTTTACAAGAGTCCCCATTTTATTCCATGCTCCAGGGTCCATGCCAACGATGCCACATCACTGCGGACAAGTGCTAGGAACACACATACCTCCTTGCCCTGCTCAGTGGCAAGCATGCCCTCCGCTTCTTGGAAGCGCACGATGGGTCGCTTGGCGCGAAGAAACAGAGACCTCGCCCAGAAGATGGCCCCGGCCGCTGGCGGTTCACTCTTACCCACGGGTGGCTCAGATGCGTGATTCGTGAACAGCGCCTGCACGACCTCCAGCTGGTGCCGCCACACATGGGCGCAAACGCATGTGCACGTACATAAAACAAACACAAATATCCCCCGTGTAGCCCTTAATAGACTGTTAAGGAAAGTGCCATTGTTAAGTACCTTTTAATACCTGCACGGCGCACGAGACAGTAGATTGACCAGCACCACAACTAATAAGTCACCTTTTAAAAGTTAAGAAGTCACACGATTGGCTGTAAAAAAGTCCAGACATAGATTCAAAAATAGATACGATAGAAACGAAAATATATACGACAGTTATACATTATAAATTAGCATCGACTAGGTCAGATATTTCCTTACATACAATTGTTACGATACAAACACTGGGGCCCCGGTCGTAAGTGGGATCGTACAGAGCTGTACCTCCTTGCAGTACTGATCCAGAATGTCGGTGAACTTGTGCATCATCTGGTTATTGATGGCGCGACGTGAGCGACGGATGTGCCGGAACCTCTGAAGCATGTCGAACGCCGCCTCGGCAGAGCGCAAGCTCTGGAATGACTCGTCAATGAAACTCTTCGCCTCCTCCTCGATCGCCTGTGTGCCAATTGCACCCCCCCCCCGACGAAATTAGGTGTCACCAAAACAACCAAACATAAAGATGAGTTTTGCTCTCAGAAGCTGCTATTTTGGGATAGTTCAGAAATCGGGATAGTTCCGTTTGCAAGAGTGACTTGTTCGAGCAAAACTCACCCTGACTTGGCTGCGGAAGGCCTCCATGACGAGCCGCCACGAGTGCGTATGCCGCAGGTCGAAGGGGTCGAAAGGCAGGTCACGAAAGGGCACCGCGAGCGCATCCACACGCTGCACCACCTCGTCGATTCGCCGGGCGTCTCCTGTCACCGCCTTCAGCTCTGGCCCAAAGATGTTGTAGAACTCCTCCAGCACCTATCCATTATCCACCACACACATGCACTGCTAGTCATCACTTGTAAATGATTTATCAATTCAACTGCTTTGTCTGTGAGTTGGAGTGTTCTACCGATACGCTGCCTTGACATTTATATTTCGGACAGCGTGACATGTTGGTCATAGTTTAGAGTCTATGGTCCAAGTAGCACACAGGAAAATGTGTGATCTTCCACTTGTGCATTAAGTATTCGAATCTTCCCCAGTTTTTTGTGGAGGCTGTTATGTGCTACTCACCATATCTGCAGAAGATTGAACCAGGGCAGCCTGGTGGTGGTTTAACTGTCACAGTTCTAAAATTTATGACAGTCAGTGATCCACCCATTTAAAACACCTATAATCTGGTTTGGCCTTCAAAAAAAAAACCAAGCGGATTAAGCGACTCACCTGTATGACATCGTGCAGGTCCTGGCAGATAGATGCCATGAAGTCGGTGCTCTCGAACAGCAGGCGGCGATCAAACTCCCAGCGCTGGTCTCGGCCCGATGCCTCAATACGAGCGCGCACCTCCAGGTAGGACTCCCGCCAGAGCTCGAGCACACGGCGAGCCTCCAGCGCTCGTGACATGGCCACCTTGCAGTTCTCGCTTGGAGACAGCGTAGCCAACAAGAGGTGGGGAGAATCAGGGTGAAGCGGGATCCAAAGGACGATGATGAGCGGACGCACACAAACACATAACCTTGCTGCAGGAGGAGAATAAGCATTTGTTCATTTCTGCTCTTTGAGATAATGACAAAAAATTGTCCTCTGTGAATTGAAGCCTGCTGTAATCACCAGCAAACACCTGGATAAAATGTAAGGCAAATGGATTTTGAAATTTGTGTAAACCAAAGGGAAGCCCAAGATAGGTTCAGATACTACCTATACGATCATCGTGATGATTTCGATACTGATATTATTCGTGGCCAGGAATCAAATTGTGGTTACCATAGGCGAGAGTACGGGAAACGTTATGAATTTGTTGTACCGTCATAAGTTCAATTTACAATATTATAAATCTAAGCTCATAACACAAACAAAATTCACACAAGGGGTGAGGCTATGTGTCATATGTGAAGAGTCGAAGACTAACTGGTCAGAGGTGTTTTAAGTAAACTGACTCAGATGACTACCAGACATACCACCTATATTCTCCAGTGTACCAACACAAGGATCTTTGATCAAATAGATCTCACACACCGCCACAGCACACGTGAGGGGGATAGTCAGTGTCCGGGACGGGGGACGGTTCGTGGAGAAGACCTACGCAAAGAGGTCGCGAACGTTGAGCACGCGGCGCACGCGCTCGCTGAGCTCCCAGGCGATGCGCTCCATGAGCGGCACCATGCGCTCATCTTTGTTGTAGTGGCGCGAGATGATCCACACCATGCGCAGGGCACCCATCATGCAAGGCACCGTCTCCATGAGCACTCCGAAGCTGCTGCCGTGCACCAGATTCTGCACCCCCCCCACCCCCCATAACCGCACGCCACCACCACCATTACCATCATGCACCAAGCAACACACAGTTCAAACCAAACACGCGCTGTAGCTACATAACAACCAAGAGGTGTGCAGATTGACACTTGGTTGTATGCATCCTACTGCCACGAAGGTTGTTCGACATAACTCTCTCATGGTTCTTTGGGTTGTACCAGGAGGGCATTTCAAAGTGCAGTCGAGCTAATGTGGCCACGAGCTAAATTAAACCAAGTTATGGGCTCCATCTTCCAGGAAATGAGCTTTCGGTTCCTTACAGCTGCACTATGGTACCATGCCCACACTTGATGACCCACATGCCCACACTCGTGCCCACGCACCACACACCTTGAAGTGCCGCTCCAATGTGGAGAGAAAGCGCACGTTGTCCTTGGCCTCCACCTGCAGTGCCGCCAGCTCGGACGCCGTCAGCTGGAAATTCTGCAGGGCCACGGGGTCGGCGTGGCCCAGGGCGGCAAGCACGGTCTGGGCAGCCGGCAAGCGCAGCTGCTCGCAAACGGCGCTCAGCACTGCACAGCGCTCACGCCAGAAGTCCACCTCGGCCAGGGGGCCCTTGCCCTGCGTACGACAGTGCCGTTTCCATGTCACCACTAGTACCAGAAGGAGGTGCTGCTGCCACTCCGACTTATCATTTACAAAAGCAATACATTCTGAATACTCTCCCATTAGAGTCTGCTACTGTCACTGGTGTACGACTCATTAACCACTTATTCAATAAGCAACCGAGAATGACAAGGAAGCAGTGCAAACTATGATTCTATGTCCGTTCCCATAAAGAGGGTGCAATACCCTACATTTCTAGTAGAATGCAGTACATCGATACCTTCTGCATTGGATAGTGTCCCCCCTCACATGTGTGGATTTCACTGAGTACTTTGGTTTCCTCCTATATGTATAACCACTCACTAAGTGGCTGAAAATGTCTTAACGTAATTATAAATAAAGAGCAATTGGCAGCGTTTCATCTTGCTGATATTTTCCAACTTTTACAAGATGAAATATGCACAAATGATTCTATATAAAACTAATCGTTGGGTAATTATTTTATTTGACCACAGAGCAATGAGATTGAGTGTTTACAAGGGCTGATATTTTGTAAATGAAATCTCTTTCCACAGGCACGTATGAAGCTTGTTTTAGTTTTTCACCCTGCTTTATGTTTGTAATTCTGAGCCCACTTACCTGTGGTGTCTTTCCCAGCAGGCCCTCCAACAGGCAAGAGATCTGGGTCTGCCAGCCTGCGACAGCTCTTTCGAGAGTTGCCACCACTACAGGGTTATTTGCCAGCTCTCTCGGACTCCTTCCCTGCTCCACCTCTGGCATATCAAGCCGCATATCGCCTGCAAAGGTACAGTTTTCACCGTTAGCCCCGCTGAGCCATCCCATACCGTGTTTCTACCAGCATTTCCGTATTCGCGTGTTCATTCTGTGATCAATCATTGGTGAATCGTAAATGGCTAAGGTATATCTGAAAGAATTCAGAACGTGTTTATCCAGTACCAATTTAACAAGTATATTCATTACTCTTACAGGACAGACATTTGCAGAGACACTGCTGCTGATGTTTCTTTGCCTGGTATCATTTCACTAAACCGGGTACACCAAATAATGTGTACAACACTTCCAATATAAATATAACCTTTGTTTATTACATAAAGCACTTACTCTATAATGCTCAAGACCTAGGACACACTGTCCTAATAATGTACCCTCACAACCTTTTAATCGATCCACTGCTGGATGAGGGCCTCTGTATGCCAGTCAGTCATAAAGAGTTTTGCTTGACTATACTTCAACACACTATCCATGAAGGTTTGTGAAAGTCAATGAGTCCTGGACTAGTTGAGATATCACTAACCACTGACTCTAGTCGTGACTGGGTTACCGGGTTCAAAGCAGTATGATAACCGTTCTGCCACTATAGCTCTTATTTCAGGATAGCCGTTTCAAGTATTCTTTCTCTGTCCCTCGGACATTTTGCCTTTCATGTTGGAGGCATTAGAATACCGGATGATGTCTCCAACGTGGAAGGCGAAACATTGCAAAGAACACTCGACACATCTATTCGGAAAGTACATCTACGGAGAGCAATTCTCATACATCAAGCAGTAAAAACCAGTATCAGTATAGCCGTGCAACTATTCCACCCAATTCCGTACGTTAATTTATAAACTCATGGATATCGAGCGAGCGAGTGAACGTAGGCGCCACAAACCCTGCAGCTGGTGCATCGTCTGCTGCACTTGCTGAGCAAACTTGGCGAGGCTCATGAGGAACTCATCTCGGATGGTGAGCACGGAGTGCGGTTCGATGGTCCCCTCCGTAGTCTTATCGTGCCCACCCTCTCCCTGCCGGTACCGTGAGTAGGCGAGCAGAGGTGCAAACACCTATGCCGACACACAGCACAAATCCGGTGTCCCGATGTGATCAAGTCTGAGTCTCATCTCATCTCATTGTCTGAAACCGCTTAGTCCTATACAGGGTCACGGTGAGCCGGAGCCTATCCCGGCAGACACAGGGGCGCAAGGCAAGGATATACCGACGATGGGACGCCAGTCCATCGCCGGGCACTGCGGGGCAATTTAGCCTGCGAGCCAATTAACCTATGCAGCAGCATGCTTTTTGGACTGTGGGAGGAAACCGGAGTGCCCGGCGAAAACCCACGCGGGCACGGGAAGAGCATGCAAACTCCACACAGAAAGGCACCCGAGCCGAGAGATTCGAACCCAGGACCTTCTTGCTGTGAGGTGACAGCGCTAACCACTGGGCCACCGTGCCGCCCTTCAAGATTGAGTGTAAATTCTAATGATGCCAATTGTCCTCTGCCGTGTTTATAATATACTGTTCAATATCGATCTGTGTTCACGACATTGTATAATAATAAACGTAATTAACTTTCCAGGAAATTGTACGAGCAGCTCAATACACATATTGAAAGGTTGCTTATATACACTTTAATAAGTTCCATTCTCTTTGAATGAGTCACACGCTGTTATCCAATGCTATACCTTATTCCACACCATTACAATCATCGTAATAATAATTTACAGCCCTATGTAAATCCAGTACTTGGATGAATACCTTTTCACACCTTATAATTAATGGGGGCCATCTGACTGTTATGAGGAAAGAGAAATTTTAAAATCTGGTTATAACTGGAAAAATTGAAGGAAAGAGAGCTTGTGGACAACCGAGATTGACTTATGTAAAGAGTTTATCGAATGGATAAACATGTCAACAGTGGACATTCCAGAACATCAAAGATCATGGATTTGTGGAAAACCATTGTCACCATCGTCTTGTAGGATATGGTACCTAGGAGAAGCTCTAGCTATCCTTCACTACGCTGGTTAGTGTGGGTTGATCTATGACCGGTTCAGGCACGTGGTTACCTGCGTGAGTATCTCGTGCAGGGAGGCGAGTGACCCGGGGCCCAGCAGCCCCACCTCCACAAGGCGGGGGAAGCTCGCGCGCGCCTCCTGCATGTCGCTCGGCTCGTCCAAACGCTCTGGGCACCAGAAGAAGCTCGCACTTAGCCGCCTGGTCGTTAATACGGAGCCCAAATAATAATGCAGCGTCACGTAAATGTGGCTTCTTGCCTTTGCTATCAAAGGTCAGGAGGAAAATTACTCAACCACTTAATTGCAATGTCATTGAGTTAAATCAGACTTTTGATAACACACTTTAGTTGCCGGAAGGCACTGCAGACAGCTGTTTGTTGGGCAACGCCACAGGCACGTAGAGGGATATCTCACATACCAAAATGATGCCAAATCGACATGGAAAATCCACCGCAACCACACCTGTTTATTAACACTGAAGCAAGGCAATATGGACAGCTGTACAAGTGTAACTGATTTGTAGTGGAGACGGAAGGTAGTATCATCTGATTCCAAGAGTTTCTACCAAGATTATAATACATATGGTCACACGGATGGACAAACGTTTTTATTATTCAAAACACACAAGGCTAGAGTCGATGTAATAACCCACACCACCAGGTCGCCTAGACCACCTACACAAAGAGTTGAGAAAATGTGGCCCTGCCCACAGGCTAAAGCAACATTAAGATGGTGCAGACACACCTTTTGCATCTCGTAAAAAGTAGACAAGCTGTTTGTCAGCAAACATGTTCGGCACGTGATTCAGGCTCGTGTACAGCACCGTGTGAACGTATGTCTCCACCACTGTCTTCTGCAAAGGCGAAAGAATTGTCGAGAAGCCAACATAATACGGACAAATGTATACAACGGCAGTAACAATGCCGAGTAAAACATGAACAAGTGACTGTTATTGGACAGGCATACAAAAGAGCCAAATGCAAACGTTGCAATTATTGTGCGTACATGTACAATTGTATCCGTGCTATATCCAGCAACACAAGCCAGTATGCCCACATCACTCACCGTTGTGTACTTCTTTTCCACCACTTCATCGGGCACATCCATGCCGTCCTGTGAGACCGTGCCCAGGGCCGTGTTGCGACCACTGCTTGGGAGGACGCCCAGGCCGTTCTCACTGGGCTGCTCTGGTCTAGCTTCATTTTTCCCATTGACAACTGCCAATACCAAGCAAATGTGGACACTCACAATCACGTCAATATCTACTCGAAATACTACAACCGAGAACACAATTTTTATGCCAATACTAGAACTCGTGGAAATGTCCACCTCTTAAATGAACTATATCCCTTATACTTCTCATTTATTTAGAATGATAACATTTATTATCCTTTGATAAAATGATAATAGAGCCAGTAATTGAGTCAGGATAGGCTGCACGTGCACGTGAAATACTGATGCAAGGTGTTGACTCTTTTCTAACCGGTCTCGAGGTGCGGAGAATCACGTGGGTCCTCGAGGGCCGGTTCCTGAGTGTCTCCATCCTCATGTGCCTTTACTTGCTTGGCTCCATCCATCTCCTCATCCACCTCCTCTGCAGTGTGGAGTGTGCAGAGACAATCCAACTTTTCACAGCCAAAATAAGCACTGCCAAACCTAGCAGTCACAAGCTACGTGCCCCAGTGAAGCTGCATTACATCTCATCTCATCTCATTATCTGAAACCGCTTAATCCTATATAGGGTCACGGTGAAGCCGGAGCCTATCCCGGAAACACAGGGCGTAAGGCAGGAATACACCCGACGACGGGACGCCGGTCCATCGCCGGGCATTGCGGGACAATTTTAGTCTGCGAGCCAATCAACCTATCCAGGAGCATGCTTTTGGACTGTGGGAGAAAACCGGAGTACCCGGCGAAAACCCACGCGGACACGGGGAGAGCATGCAAACTCCACACAGAAAGGCACCGGAGCCGAGAGACTCGAACCCGGGACCTTCTTGCTGTGAGGCGACAGCGCTAACCACTGCGCCACCGCGCCGCCCGCTGCATTACATGTGGAACAATTTGTAACCATCAGTGTCAACTCTGCCTGTGACCAAATCACCTGAAACATGCGCCAGCTTTTAAAATCTCAAAAGCTAAGCAGCGTGGAGCCTGAATCATTCTTTGACCTATGACTACCATGCATGTTAGATTAGTGTAGTCTGCCATGAGGCTACAACTGCATATATATGTAGTTGTCACCTCTTTCAATATTTTGAAATAGTCTTGCTTACATATATTCCTGACTTTTTCCAACTTCAGAAGTACCAATGCCCATGCCATTGGGCCAAAGGGCTCAAGTTTAGGCTGCGAAAACGAGGGAGATTTTCCACGAGACCCCGTGTCTCACGTGAACCACGCTGACACCATTTCATTCCAAATGGGACGTGTAAACTGGTACAAATGAATGAATAATGATCACTTAAGATAGGACAGGTGGAGAGCATCACGCACCAACAACGACGGTGAACTCCCGCTGCTCCTCTCGCTGCACGTGAAAAAAGAAGAGTGCGGTGGATCGCTCCTCGTCAGCCGTCTCGTTGAAGAACTTCAGGATGGTCTGCTCATGCTCCCTGTGGTCCCGCGTCAGGAGCTCCTCGAAAGCATCCCTTCCCGACGGCGGAGTCCACACGTGCGTCTCCTCGCCTGGACTCGACGTCGCGGAATGGAGCCGACCGATTTGCCTTGGTACGGGGTCCTCGCTCAACCCAAGCAGCGCTAGCAGCCGCTCACAGATCCACCCCAGCCGGGGGTCGTTAGCTGCCATGGTCGACCCTCTCCCTTGCAGGTTGCCCGCTCTGTCGATGTCTCTCCTGATGTCGCCCCGATCAGTTTTCAGTCAACGTGCAACCGTCTGTGTATGGGTTTGTGTGTGTGCCTGAGGCAAAGTAGGCAAACGTGACGCGTGAGTAGTTATCCCAGAACACAATGACAGTGACATTCATTCAATTACCAGATATGCAAAGTGAAATTGG
>JAZEWT010000002.1:38362262-38382155 GCA_036362905.1 Mordacia mordax
AACCACTGCGCCACCGCGCCGCCCCCCTGGATATAGTGAGCTTCATATAAGTTTTCAGTGCAGCGCGAAGTCATCAAGAATGGTGAGACAAATGCGGCTTAACTTGGTCTTGACCACACCACCTTCTGATGCACCTTAACGGTCTGCTTACTAAAAGCAAATGCTAAGTTTATAAAGCTGCAAGTAGATCTTTATTTGTTCAGGTGTATGTGGCCAGTGTTATAAAAAAAACAAGACTTCTAAGACCTTGTTTGGTTTCGTGACCATTCCCTATGAAAATATGCAAATGAATACATGCTGACTAGTATTAAATCGTAAACGTTACATGTAATACAATAAGCAACAAACGTGTTTAAAGTAAACTGGCTTGTGTGATGGCCTCTGGGTGCTTAGATCATATCTGTGCTGACCGCTAGATGGCGATGATGTGAAAATACAAAATACTCTGTACGCCATCTGGACTCAAGCCACCATCCCTCACGGGAGTTGAATGAACAAGTACCACTTTCTTTGTGGACATGTCCAAGGTAGTTGTCATATGGACAGAATAATAATAACTGCACTTCTGGAGGCGCCTTTCAGCCGACCCCACTCAGCACTGTTAAACACCAATGGCTCAATGCTCATTTGCGAGAGAGAGCACACGTCAGGCCTTCACCCGTGCAGTACTTGCACTGTATGAGCACACGGGCAACCGACACCCGTGACGGTAACATATCAGGCCGACGAACCGCCCGACGCAAGTCACCACAGCACCGACGCTCGCGGCGTTGCTCGTTACGCGATGCGTTACCATTAACGTTACCACCGTTAACGTCCCACTGTACGCAAAGTTAACCGAGCGACGCGCTCGACCTACTGTCCGTGTTGTAGGCGTCGCGCGTTGCCGCGGTAACGCGCCCTCCAATCAGGGGGCTCGGATTGCGGCCACGCCCTCGCGCGCCCGGGCCGTTGCTAAGGGAGCACCCATGGGCCTCGCCTGGGCCCTCGCTTAGGCCGCTCGTCGTGAGAGCACGGTCGGGGTGGTTTTTGTTTGTTTTTGTTTGTTTTTGTTTGTGTCTGGCCTCGAGTGGAGAATACACCCCCTCAAGTCATGTGGCGGAGGACGACGCGCACGCGAGTCCCGCTGCTCTTGCTGCTGCTGCTGCTGCTGCCGCTGCGGCTCCGGGTCTCAGTGAGAGGTGAAGGCGCCGTTGCTGAGCGCGCTTAACGACCATCGGCGATATTGACTTCGCGGTAGTCCTCCAGTGCCATTGCCTGCACTTAACAGAGCGCAGGCAAATCCGGCGTTGTACTGCACTTATATGCTCGCGCGTCTGTTGCTTCCCGCTTCCACGAGCCGCGAGTGTTGGCTTAAATGGGTGCTAGCAAGCAACGCATGCGCCTACAGTCTATTACGTTCCGGGGCACGTGTGCAAGTCGCAGTAAACATTCGTTCTATACGCGTAGTTAACACCACCGAAATGTGCGTAGATGATTTCTAATGTAACGCGGTGTCTGGTAAATGTTGGCGCCGGCCGAATGCATGACTGCCTTCCCTTCGCCGCTCTGTGGTGTCCTCACTACACCTGTATAACGATGTGAGTCGCCCTGGATAAAGGGCGTCTGCTAAATAGTAATTAATAATCATTTCATTCATTATGTCGCTGTTAACGTGCCGTTCTCTCCGCAGCTCTGTGCAGCGCTTTGTGACCCTCGGGCGAAAAGCGCTCTATAAATACAATTGTTATTATCAATACCCGTTTAATCTTGTACAGGGTGGCGGGGGGTCAAAGCCTCTCCCGGCCGACAGAGGGCGCAAGGCGGAGGAATACCCAGGATTTGATGCCAGTACATCGCAGGACGCACTTTCTAGGGGCAATTTACTCAGCAGGCCAATTAACCTGTGTGTCTTTGGACGGTGGGAGGAAACTGGAGTATCCGGCGAAAACCCACGCTGATACGGGGAGACCATTTAAACTACATTGCCATAATTCTCCACAATACCGTATAAACGTGGTCTCACGCAACCGTTTGAGGCCATAGGACTCATCTCCAACGTTGCCTTTAAAATGCAAGATATATTACGACCGCGTAGCAATGTGGTCGTGTTAGTCAACGTCTGAAAAAAGATGGATAGCTTTAATGATTTAAAACAAAGTTTGATACTGTGCTGTTTTGAGGATAAACTAAAGGCGTGTGTTTCCAACAGCCCTGAAGTTCCTGCCACCAAGCATAGAGACGACGGAAACTACAGTGTATGCAATCCTAGTGGACGCGAATGCAACGGTCAACTGCAGCCTGTATCTCTTGAATGGTGGGTGAACAGTGTTCAGAGACCCCAGTCGAGCCCATTGATGCATACCTGTCATGCTGACAATACCAATTCGCACGCATTTCACAGTGTGATGATTATGACTGAACTTTTTATTTCATTCGAGCATTTGCTAGCTGTGGCTGTGTCACGATGCGATTATTTTGCAGCGACCAGTGATGGGACTGCACTTTATTGCCAAAATACGAGAGAAGCAGGAAGCTGGATTATTGACTTAACATCACTTCCATTGGTTTGTATGCCTTCATCTTTTTCAGAGCACATCCCACTCATTTATAAATTCGCAATTTGAAGTATCCGTATTGAAATATCCTGACAGTGTGTTATGGTACTTTACACAAACTCACCGGTACATTCAAGTGGTGGGGTTTTTTTAACATCCACGAGTCGGTAGTGAAGAAACATTCCTATGGCAAGAACGAGTTTGTCCATAGATTAACTACTGCTCGTTTGCCTAGAAAGCGGCGCTAATTTTCGTCATAATACGCAATAAACACATTTATCGCTGCTGGTCCTGCTTGGCCCCCAAGCCAAATGCAGATGTTTTGTGAGACCAACCTATCAGAGTTTGGCTACAGCATAGTAAATAGGCAGCAGTAATTCAACCTTAACGGTTAACGATCCCTGCTAGCTCTACTTGGGTGTCAGTGTAAAATGAGCATAAAGAATCGCACAATCTGTTTTGTCAGGTTGTACTGCGGCGGCTCCAGTTGGACCTCGGGCAAGCAGCAGTAGAAGAAGCGTTGGCAGTGGTATGCTGTCAGGACGGACTGAATACCTCCCTACTGGTGCAGGCGTTCATCTGGCCCATGACAGCAAGAATCAATGCAAACATCTGTACGCGAGCATCACGAATCATAACAAACTGCACATTACACACACCTCCCCCCTTCTCATGTACAGCCAATATATATAAACAACTCACCCCCTGAAAGTTGAGGAGCAGTGATACAGTCGTTAGCACACTGCTATAAACGCACTGACCGAAGTCCGATTCCCATCCATGACTAAAATTATTAGAGAGTGGATACTGAACCAGTTCTAGCCACCCGTTCACCAACAGGCATCAAGTAGGACCGTTGATACACTGCCAACAAACGAGAGATTTGTTGTTTGGTAGTGTATTTGATGCCACTGGTGAAATGTGTTGGGCTGTGTGATAGTTAATCAGTATATTAATCAAAATTAAGACTTGAGCCCAGAAGGATGCTTGAAAATGTTTTTATTCATATACGCACCTACAATTGTATATATGTTGTTGATATACCGTTCAGATGTTGTTGACATGACATTCGCTCCACAGCTCTATGCAGCGCTATGTGACTTTCGGGTGAAAAGCACTCTGGAAGTGTAACTATTATATTTAGCAGTACTGAAAAAGTCTATCATTCCTTAGATTTATATCACTGTAGATTCTACATGTACAGCAAGGGCATGAAGACAACTGAGTTGTGAATCAAATCATGACCAGTGTGACAAGTCATGAAATGGATAGATCATGTATAGCCATAAATTACCCAGCAGGTGATTGCCTCTAATCCAGGACGATAGAGGTGAGGGTCGGATTGTATCCAAGTGCTACACTCTTGTTTGCCAGAAGGCAGTGCAGCAAACGTGGATCTGTTTCATGTAAATGAGATAGTATAGCCCCTTCACAGTTTCTGTGATGCTTTATGATGAGAGTGTGTGCTGTGACCTCACAACACATCCTGTGTTGCACCACAGCCCTGGTGACGTCGCTGCCCAACCCAGCTTACGTCCCACTGAGTCTGTGCCCCTGCGACCTCACCCTCAACGCCTGTGACATCGGCTGCTGCTGTGACAATGTGCGTGTGGTCCCTGCCCCCATTGAGATGACGTGAACGATGTGAACGTCTTTAAGATCCTGCCTACTTCTTCTCTTGTACCTCTCTGCATACACCAATCTGGCCTTTTTCATATTACTGTAAATCCAATTATTGCCACCTCATGCCTCTCATATCACTATATACCTATCCACCACTTTCATACCTCTCAAAGTGCATCTCAGTCTACTCCTTTCCATGCACTATGTGCTCCAACAACCAAGGACTTATATCAAAATCCCTTAACTGCTCAGCAGGAAGATTATCATGCTCTCACCAGTCTGAAACTCCCTTCTTCCAACCTTCAGTGCTGTCCACTCTGCCTTGGTTTAAGACCTTATTTTTACTGCCTCTTTCGGTTCATGCACAGAGCCACATTTCTGAAACATATATAACTTCTCCGTGGTGGATGTGTGTCTTGTTTAAATACTTTTTGTCACTCGTTTCCCATGTGACAGAACTGCAAGTCGGAAAATGGCAGCTTGCTTTCGTCGTGCTTGCCAGGCGTGTTTGGGGGGCTTGTGTCTCTGCCATTTGAGCACCAGTGTTCGGAGCAACAGGCACGCAACTCCCCGGACTGGTTCCCGTTCCTTTGTGTCCAATCTCCTGCCGCTAACAGCCCCACGCTTGGCCTCTTCCACCCCGACACTCCTGTCCTGTGAGCTTCACACCTTGCCTCCAAACTACTTGCACGGAACATAACGTAAACCAAGAAAGCTGTTATACGTTTTTTAAGCAACCTGTTACTTCGTTCAGCCGATGACCAAGTAATCCCAGAACGTGCCCAAGCTTAACAGATATTTGAAGCTAAAGCAGGGTTGAGTGAAGATAGTGCTTGGATGACTGACAACTGTGCACAGATTGTTATAGGGCTTGTGGGGCTAGGCAGTTGGTAGTAGGAGCAGTGCAGAACAATGCATGTTGTTGTGTTGTACTTGTATGCATCCGCATTTATGATGCTCACCTCTTCCATCCAGTATCGTGAAGTATGGTCACGTAATAAATGACCCATACGGCAGTTTGGGGAGATCCTCATTTAACAGTAAAATTACAAAGAAGGGCTGTACATCTTGCCAAGTTAAACCAAATGGAAAACAAAGAGCATCTTATAAACCAGCCACTGGAGAAAGCCTAATCCAATTTTGCAATGTTCTTGTGGTGGTGCCACCAATGTAGGCATGAGGTTGATAATAAACACGTGTTTTATCAACTCGACAGAATGAACGATGCGCCGTTGACAGAATGGGACCAGATTCCTCCGAGCCCTTCATTTGTCAAGGAGGGAACAAGCCAGACAAACGTTGCCGGCTTATCAATACAACAGGGCAGCTCAAAATGTCTACAACAAAATACTTCCTTGACTTTACCACAGGTAAAGCTCATAGTCACTCAACTCATACAAGCCTAAGTTTATCAAGTCAATCTGGCTGACTTTATGTCAATCACATGGTGTAAATTGCAGTTTAAAAAGAGCAACATACAACACTAGCTACGAATGTGGCACAAATGCCAAAGAATTAGTGTTACCTCTGCTTTTAAGTAATAAGGGGAACAATGGAAATGTTTTGGGTGTCATTTGACTCAGCTTTTGTTGGCCAGGCCACGCTGGGTGGTGAGTGCATCTGGAGCGCCCCTGTTGCCTTCCTAAAGGATACTACCTCACGTTGTGTGGTGAATGCACCCATGGAACTGTGCAGAAATGATAGTCTGCTCAGTTACCAGGCCTACTATGACAATGGTAAGCGTATCACTGCATCTTATGCTCGATCGTAACATACTGTCACCGTGAGCGCTCGAAGGACTATTTCTTGCTCTTTCAGCAGTCGACTCATTCATTCATTATCAATAACCGCTTAATCTTGTACAAGCTTGCGGGGGCCCAGATTCTATTCTGGCCGACAGAGGGCACAAGGTGGGGGAATGCCCCCGGATGTGATGCCAGTACATCGCAGGGCACACTTTTTGGGGCAATTTAATTAGCAGACAAATTAACCTAGGCAGCAATGTGTCTTTGGACGGTGGGGGGAAAACGGAATACTCAGTGAAAGCCCACGTGGGCACTGGGAGAACACACAAACTCTACACAGAATATCACCCGAGCTGCGAATCGAACCCCGGTCCTTCTTGCTGTGAGGCAACAGCGCTACTCACTGTACCACCGTACCGCCCCAGTTGACTCATACATCCTGTATTTGAAGGAGCCAGATATTAAAGTCACAACAACAAACACCATCAAAGTAATGAGTTTGTGTGTAAGCTGCATGGTCGTGGAGAAAAATGTATTTACACTCGCCATAGAAAAAATTGAGGTGAATGTCCTTTACAAATGTTCATGTTTTTGATATATTTTTTCTTCTGCTGACAGCCATTGTGACCAGCGTGAAGTGCTTTTTGGCGGATCCTGATGCCGAGTTTGTGTCGGCGCCAGGATCACCCAGATTAGTCAATATAAATAATGGCCTTGAGGGTCCCAAGCCAAGATATCAACCGCCTGAAATAGGTTGGTACTTAGACATGCGCACAAGGCTGACAGCACATGGAATCCATTCATCCCATAATTTTGAAAGACAGGTTTCTGCTGGCCAGCACGGTTTATTTTTATACAAGCTATGTAGTTATCAATGTGGATATATTATCTCCATTGTGATGACACATAAGTGGATGTATACATAAAGGAAAAATAGGTACAAGCTTTTGGCAAAGAGAAATATTGTAATGATGTAGATTTTCACAGCTTGATGCACGATGATCGCTTCGAAAAGTTGTTCTCTCGGGACAGCCACGTCGTTCGCTTCCTCTCCTCGCCACGTTTCGCCTCACACGTTAGAGGCATCCTCAGGCGCAGTGTGTGCGTGTAGTGCCTGTTGCTCCGATATATATGTGGGTACTATGTATGTGTCGAGTCATCTTTTGTTGTGTGGGGTCTACATCTGAATCACGATGTAGAATGTGTTCAGTCCTCCTCAGCTGCAGTGTGTGTTGTAGATTGTAGAATCTTTGGGCGAATCCCCAGTGGAATCTTGGGAACAGGCACTACACACACACATACTGCGCCTGAGGATGCCTCTAACGTGTGAGGCGAAACGTCGTGAGGAGAGGAGAGGAAGCGATCGACGCGGCTGTCCCGAGAGAGCAGCTTTTCGAAGCAATCATCAAACAGAAATATAACCAAAACTTACATTCATGATTTAAATAAGGCAGGACCTAGATCTCCTTCCCTTGCCAACCATGTTTTATTTGAAATGCCTCAAGGCCTGGACTCAATTTATTTGTCAGATGTTGAGTGTATCACAGATCTAGTAACTTCTCTCGAAGATTGACATAGCAACTGCATTGGGAGGCACCTCTTGCTTAAATAATTACAATGTAACTTTCCATGCAAGCCTCAGTGAGTCAAGATTTTTATTCAGGGTAATTCTGCATTGGGATATTTGGCCATTGGAATTGATGTGTTTTGCCTGTTGGCGTTTACAGAAAAAAAAATTGTAAGAACATAATCAGAAAGTCCATACGTAAAAGTTTAAGAATCGGCTTGCTTTAATTCCATCTCCTGGAGTATAAGTCTTGAGTAAATAAATATTGCCAACTAAGTAGTTGATTGAAAGAGTGTGCCAGCAATTATGGGTGATTGATGGGCATGCAGTACTATACATGTCCATATTGTTCTTGTCATTCTCTAACAGATTGTATGCCGCCCAACGATTCAAATGGATCATGTTCTTACGTGGTGGTAAGCTTGACGTACGAGGTCACTTGGAAGGAATGTGCGGTGCAGAAAGTGCAAGCCTTTATTACTTTGGCGAACGTCAGTCTGTCAAACGATGGTCAGCAAATCTTAAAGCACCATATTCATAGACATCTCCTGTGAAAGTGATCAATTTACCAGTTTTGTCTGTGCTAATTGTGTTAACATCATCTTTTGAATGTTGTGGTCAATCTACTTTCCAGCTTTGCTGACACAGAAATTCTCTGTGCGGTTTATAAACCCATTCAACAATTCGGTGATTAAACCTCGCTCTGGAAACCCTGGTAGGTGCTTACACATTGTTATGTCGACAGTACTGCTTTCATTGTGATCTTCACTCAATTAAGGATGAATTTGTACAAAACGCAGTTATGTTTTTTTAGTCACTTGTCTATTAAAAGTTTTCACTTTCATCACAATTCCTTCCCTCCAAAGGATATCTGGTGGGAAAGCCATTGTTGACAGCTACTAACAGCACTGGGATCTTAAATTTAACCGAGGGACTCTACCTCTTGGATCCCGGTGAGTGCCTCTTACTGTTTTCTCCCTAGTATACAAATGTACGCATGGAGGACTTGTCCCAGAATTTTGCCGTTCGTGCCAAATTTTTTATCTGATGTACAATCCAAAAACATGTCTAAGACCGAAAATGTTTTTACCATTTCTTGAAATTACACAGTTGTGCGCCTATAGCTTATGTCTAAGACCAATGGAGGCTTTAGATTAATAGTCAGGCCCATGTTAAAACAATGCTCATTGTGTGAGTACTTCGCATGTGTTACATCATGATAGCCACGTGGGCAGACGTTGGTATCGTGCAATAACACCACTCTCTCATGTTCCTCTGCTCTGATCTCAGTGGGCTTCAGCCTATGCAACAAGGCCCAGAAGACTCAGGTGAAATTCGGGGAAAACTCGATGTCTGGGTGCCTCTTCCGTCTCGGACTCCGTGAGCTGAATGAAAATTGCTCCAATATAAGGTTCATAATAATTTTGAATTGATGGCAAATATTTTTAAGTGCAGCACCGAATACCCAACTGCGTTTGTTTGGGGTAATCGATCGGAGCAAATGGTTATCAATTTGAGCTTTACTCAGCAATTTATATGCAAAACCCTTATGTCAATCCACTACTTTACGAGGATGTCCCTCAACATTTGAGTCGTGGTAGATATGGCAATACTTCACACTGCTCAGTGCAAGTTCTGTGAAGGTGCGCAGCAGAGATGCAGGAACATAGCTCAGTACATGAATGGAATCATTTACTGCACTACCCCACTGCTGCCCACATCACTGCACAGTAAAGATTGGAATTTAAACGGAAATATATATTAGGTCTGTATCCTATGGAAGTTATGGGCGGCACGGTGGCCCAGTGGGTAGCGCTGTCACCTCACAGCAAGAAGGTCCCGGATTCGAGTCTCGGCTCGGGTGCCTTTCTGTGTGGAGTTTGCATGTTCTCCACGTGTCCGCGTGGGTTTTCGCCGGACACTCAGGTTTCCTCCCAGTGCAAAAAACATGCTGCTGCATAGGTTAATTGGCTTGCAGACTAAATTGCCGTCAGTGCCCGGTGATGGACTGGCGTCCCATCCTGGGTATATCCCCGCCTTGCGCCCTGTGTTTGCCGGGATAGTCTCCAGCTCACCGCGACCCTGTACAGGACTAAGCGGTTTCTGACAATGAGATGAGATGAGACCTATGAAAGTTATTTAGACAGAACCGCTTGACATGGATGGTTGATACAAGGAGCTAATAAGAGGGACCATTGTGATAATCGTGTTGTTTGTTGTAGGGATTATGTCCTGCAGATGTGGACCAGTTTTGTGCCTGCAATGTTCGTCGGCCGACGTGGCAACTCGAACCCCGAGTACCCCTTGGAGTGGGTCACTATAGAGAACAACAGTATGTTTTGCAATATTTGGACACCGTGACATGAAGGATGATACAAGACAATTGCATGTTGCATTCATATAGCGTCTAAATGTGACCGTGGTCAGTCGTGGGTAGGGGAGAACAGGAAAGTCTCAATGCAGACCTCCAAAGGGAAAGGGAGTTCAGAGCATGGATGGCTAGGGAAAGAGATCTAGGCTGTGGGGGCCAGTAGAGGAGAATTAGTGACTTCCTGCTGAGTAAAGCTTGACTATGGGCTTTGACAGAAGGAATGTGTTACTGGGGTAGTAATGTGTGGAGGGGGGTAGAGTGATAAGGGGAGGGGTGGAGGTTAGGAGGGGTCAGTCCATAGGGGATGTGAAGATGGTGAGGGTTATCTTGAAATAAATCTGAGATTAGATTGTGAGCCAGTGGAGTGTATTGCTGTAATGGAATCTTGTTTATGGGTGCAGGTGAGGAGTCTGGCAACATGGGTTTTTTTTATTGCCCAGATTACCTATTCATTGCATATTCTAGATTTATGTGGCAAAATACTATTTACACTTATGTTTTATTCACATTGCATTGATTAATCATAGCTCAAAAGCTTAAAACTCTGAGAAGCAAATTGCACAGTGGTTTAAGGTAATAGGGTTGAGGTGAGCATATGTTTGTGATATATGCCCAAGATGAAATGTAACTTTGATATTAGTGATGCAGGTGGTCCGCTGCAGACAAGGGTTTACGAGGGAAATGGTTAATTGCACTAAATAAATGCACATAATGTGGAGTGCAACGTCCTGTTGTGCACCATGGTAATGTAGAACGATTATTTGTGACCTCCCTTCTATAATGCCGATAGTTGAAAAGAATAAAAGCGCGACAAATCAGAGGCCAGGAATGTGTGCAGACGTGCCGGCTCACCTGCACATCCGTGTGCTCACCGCTGTGATGGGAAACGTGGAGAGGGAGCCCCAGATGGAGATACTCGCCGTGCAAATCAAGTAACCTTACCCCCACGCCTAGTGCTTCACTCACTGTCTTAAGCTGTTGTTTCTAAACCACACATATAAAAGCCTTACCCTTAGTCCTGATACATCTCTGTGAAATTACGAGAGGTAGAAACACACAAGTCATTCATCCATAAGGGTTGTACTGGGTCTCAAGACTGTCTTTTAAGGCAAGTCTTAAAATGGGATGTTGGCTGACTGCATTTTAATGAGTATTTTGCTAATAGGTAAATTCCAAATTACCTGGAAAAACACATGCATACGTGGGGATAACATTTCAATGTGCACATTCACTTGATCGCCACTGTGCGGCCCACGAACGACTCGTATGAGCATGGTGCAGCGGTACGTGTGCGTCCTCACACGATGTGTTCTAACCTCCAGCGTGAACGTGACCACGTGGCAACTATTGTGTGGTGGCACCGAGGGGGCGGCGTGCAACAATAGGTCAGAGTTGGTGCAGTCCTTCCCTGTCACCAGCTCTGTGCAGTTCATCCACGTGCCAGCAATACTGCCGTCGCCGCAGACCAGGTACTGGGGTCGTTTCCCCACTGCCATCATTCATCTCCTGTCTCCTCCTCACTCCACCCAGTAATTCAGGAATGTAAGCAGCTGTCAGTCTGAATGTGGCCTTGAAGGAAATAGTAAAACGTTAAGGCAAGACTAGCAAGAAGCGTTTGGACATGGATGTAAAAACAAAAATCTATGTCTCCACGATTAAACAAGCATTCGGTGGCGTTTATCTCCATATGATGGTGCCAATACACCAACTGAAATTCCACATTGCAATAATAATGGCCCATCACAATAGGACTTCCTGTAAAGTGGTATGTTTTTTTGCTGATGTATGTTTTCACGACTCGATGTAGGAAAATTGCTTTGCATAGCTGCTTTTTTTCAGGACAGCTTCAAGTGTTCCTTCTCTATCCTTAACAATGTTTCACTTCCCATATTGGAGGCATCAGCAGGAATTTCTAAACCACTTAAAACATTTCTGCTGAACCATTCAGAAACGACTGATGATGCCCCCTACATGGGAGGCGAAACGTTGCTAAGAAGGAACACGGCTATCCTGAAAGAACAGCTATGGAAAGCAATTCTGGCACGTTTTTAATTGACCGCGAGGGTGATGTTTTTTGGTGAAATAGTGCAGAATTTCTCGTACCAAAAAAATTGAGACTCATCAATGAAATCTGTTTTAGCTGATTCTTCAAAATGGGAATCCAGTTTACATTTGTCTTTCTCTCCCACACACGAGGTTTCAACTCAACTACACAGAGTTTGACTGCAGCCGGAACGATGTGTGCTGGCCTGAGCTCGCACTCCCATTTGTCACCACATACAAAGGTAGACGTGACCCCATCCATATGTCCGTTTATTCAACTGCAGATTTTTGAATGCCTACATGCAATTTACACCAAAGACTGATCCATTCGTATATGAATACATGAACGTGCACTTATGTACACACACCCACATTTGATAAGGCCTTAGGGTAAAGTAAAAGTGTATCCCAGCAATTGATTGTTCAGGCTATAACTGATGGAAGCACCTCCATTAGAGGGAGGTCAAGAAAGCCACTATAGACGAGTATTTGCATTGTGTCTCAGAAGTACCAACACTTTAACCCACTACAAGTCACCTGCTATTTGACTATGGTGGTATACATGTTTATGCTGCTGGACAGACATGGGTTATAGGATTAAAAAAAAAACATTGCACCATTGAAGCTGCCAAGAGGCTCACTGGCAATTTCGTGATTGTACATCCAATACAGTGCTTTATACCACAGCAGCAGCTTTATTTATAGGTAACATTGCACATGTTTAAAAAAAATAACACTAATTGCCTCTTTAGAGGGTTTGGCCATTTTTAAGGTAAACCTCACGTGTAACAATTATTCTCTTGATTTCTAAAAGCCCACTCTGGTATTATTCCAAAGTGAACACTAGGGATCACTGTGCTCTTTAAGTACACATGCAGCAAATCGGAAATATTTTACATTATGTTAGTGTTATAATTTAATTAATGACATTCAATTGTGTCTGCTTTTTTTTCTACACTAGGCCACCCAAATGGGTACGCAATGGCCCAAGGAATGATCCTGGTCCTGTTGTTTGTGTTGGCGGGGCTTCTGGCAGCCCCATGGCATGCAATATTGACATGATTACCAACACCGTCTTCACATTTTCACAATTAAAAAAATTATAGTTCCTGTATATTTTTATGAAGAAGGTATTGAGATATATTGTGATATGTTGCTATGTTTGAAGGTGCAAATTCACTCGTGAATTAAACTCAAGTATGTGTGTTGTGTGCTTCAATTAACCAAATCAGCGTGTGTAATGAGCAGGGTTTTATAAGAACTGTTCCAGTGTCCTCTTCAAGGTTCATTTTCGTACTGTAAAATAAATGAAAGGTTTTCTTAAACAAGATTTGTATATATATGTTTAAGCAGTAATAATGATGCAAACCCATTTGTTATACTGCTATATACCGGCAAGGTGCTCAGACCAATACTTGACATGACCACAATAGCTGCTGTAATGCTGCACGTACAGTGAATAAATAACACAATCCCTTACTTGTGAAGGTGAGTGTGGACAGAACGCTCCCCAGCAGCAACAGGGCGGTAGGATTGCACATTCTGTCACCTGAATTGGAGCTGAGAACACGATCGCAATATATTTTTAAAAAGTTGCTGATGTCCATCCGTCCGGTCAGGTGACCGTTTTAAAGAGTCATGCCAAAAAAGTGCATGAATTTCAGTATTTAATAAAATAAAGGTTTATACTCGAGTTCTTATTATTTTCACATACAAACTGTGTATTACACTTGTTTGTGGATATTAATTATGCCAAACAATGAAATGATGCACAGCAATCGGAATATGCTTGAACAAGAGCTTATTTTGCACTGCTTTTCGTCACATGTTCTGCACAGTTTGAGATGTGACGATGAGAAAGCAGTGCAAATCGGACAGCTGCTACTTTGACGAGAAGAGACGAGGGGGAGGCGAAAAGATGGGAGGGAGGAGGAGAGGAGACACAGGGAAACGAGGGGAGATGAGGGGTAGAGACGAGGGGAGACAGACACGCAGCCTCGTGTTCCCAAGAGTCCTCTGTCGTTGAGGGGATACGGGGAGAGACAAATACAGAGACAATGTGGTACTTGACTATGCCACGCTCTTCTGGGTAGCTTTCAACTTTCTAATACATTCCAATACTATGTGTGACATAACGTACAAAATAACTTGCACACCATATAATGCAATAGTATATAACCTGATTGAGGCCACAGTATCGGGCCCAAACAGCTTAGTTTATTTAAATCATGGTTGTTGAGCACAGGCCCAAAAATCCAACACACCAGCAGCCCACTACCAGTTGCACCAGCGATTGTGTAACATGCGTTAAGAACTCCCTTGAAGAAGTTGCCTTTGATACCCTTACACTCTAGTTGCTTCATGTTGAGGAATTATCGCGGTAAAATACTGAATAAACCATTCAACGAAAAACTTTGGAAAAAGGGATGGCAGGCAGGATTTTTTTAAAGTCGAACGGTGCAAATAGCGAAGCGGAAAGACGAATATCCCCAATGTGCATCGACAGTTTTTTTGGGAAAATGCTGTTGGCACCTATGAAGGATGGCACAACACACAAGGTTAGTTGACCAATCAACTTTGTCTCTCGAGTGGCAAAACTTAGGCATAGACTACTCATTTGATGCTACACCAACCTAGGGGAGTCACAGGACCAGTTCATATAATCGTCACTGGTGTTGGTGTTTCTAAGTGAGAATGGAACTCAGGTTGCTGGGTTCTTAGTGAATCACGCTAACCATAATACTAAGTACCGTTCCCTGGCCATCCCCCTTTCACAGACATTCTCAGTCCTTCATTCTCGGTGTTTTCAGGTTGCGCTGCCTGTTGTTTGGCACGAGGGTTCAATGTTGCACCAATGTGTGCTCAACAAGCTTCTTCAGAGAAAGGAACCCAGCTTCCAGCACATATTGGACATCACGCCAAACAACCTGAACGCACATTGGGGAACTATACAGTACGACAATGTACAAAAGCAATATCTCCGTTCGCAATCACCAATCGGTGTCTGAATTCGCACTTAACAATAATAATGATTGCACTTGAACTTACCCTTCAACGAAGGCAGCCAGCTTGATGACGGGATTTGAAACTACACCACTAAACTGGCTCTGTGTGCTCCCTGCGGTTGTTTGAGGGTTTTTTCCAGAACTCGCTGTGGTTTTTTGTCCAGATGTAAGTTTGATGATCTGTTGAAACACCGATTGTGCATTTTGTCCAGAAGCCAATGTCGTGTTTTGCCCAGGACTAGGCAACTGGCCAGCTGATTTCGTGGTTGTGCTGGGCACATTTTGTGTCGTTGGCAGAGTCCCCGAATGGACCTGCGGTACTGATCCTGATGTGACTGTGTTAGAAGGCAACCCGAGACTTAGCGAAGCCCCCGTTGAATAGGAGCACGAGAACTCCAGATGAATGGGTTTGGCTCGCCACGACTCGCCCGCATCCTCCACACTCCACACGGCGTTTTCGAAGACGATGGATGTGTTTGTCTCCTGGTAGGAGGTAAAGCAGAGAAGAAAAAAACAATCCGCACATTGGCTCTCCATATCAGTGTGAAAAAATAAAAACCTAATCTCAATGGGGGTTTTAAATAATGTATGATAATATAGGACGTGTGGTATTAGCCCCATTCTCATACAACACGAAGGCCCTTTGTTTTATACTGTCCGTGGTAGCACTACAGAAGGCGGTGCTTTTTAATCCGAATTGGGTAATTTGCTGGAAATGCAATATTCACCATAGGTAACGGCACAAATGGCCAACTAGAAGTGCACTTAGTATTACTTATTTCGATTGACGTCAGGAGATCTTTAACAGACACCACTCAATATCATCCCATCTCATCTCATTGTCATTTACTGCTTAGTCCTGTACAGGGTCGTGGTGAGCCAGAGCCTATCCCGACAAACATAGGGCGCAAGGTAGGGATATACCCACGATGGGACGCCAGTCCATCACTGGGCACTGCGAGCAATTTAGTCTGCAAGCCAATTAACCAATGCAGCAGCATGTTTTTTGGACTGTGGAAGGAAACCCACGCGGACACGGGGAGAACATGCAAACTCCACACAGAAAGGCACCCGAGCCGAGATTCGATCCCGGGACCTTCTTGTTGTGAGACGACAGCGCTACCCACTGGGCCACCGTGCCGCCCACCACTCAATATACTTCGGTTCATACACAGTAATAACCAGGGATGGCCTGCAAGACCTCAGCAACAAGCAGAGACTGTAAGGTATGGGTACTTTTGCCAGTGTACATATGTAAAAAAAATAGAAAAGGTTTTTACCATTTCTGGCTATTATACAGGTATCAAGATCTTAAAACACCAAAATAGACACTAGACACCTTTCACAAGGTGTCTATTTGGACCTTTCACAAGGTGTCTAGCTTGCAAAAGCCACACATACTTTTGGTGTTTTAAGATCTTAACACCTGCATAATTGCCAGAAATGGTAAAAACCTTTTCTATTTTTCACATATGTACACTGGCAAAAGTACCCATAGCTTAAACAGCTCGACCTGAGCTACTAAAGCATTGATATCGCATTGTCCTGAATTGACTGCCTTTTGGCAACATCTGGCTAACACTGACAGTCAGGCTCAAAAGGAAGCCATGCCTGGTGTAGGCCAATCAGTTTTAAGGACAATACATATATTTTGCCACAAGTATGCGTGGTTTTTGCAAACTAGACACCTTTTGAAAGGTGTCTATTGTGGTGTTTAAGATCTTAACAAGCAGAGGCTATGCTACCGCTGGCCCAGCTATCATCACACCACTATTGGATAATAATAATTGCACTTCGAGAGTGCTTTTCACCCAAGGGTCACAGAGCGCTGCACAGAGCCGTCGACAGAACGGCATGTCAGCAACAACAGCGCTATATGCACGGCTAATCAACAACAATAACATTTTTTGCGACAGGGACCGTGAGGGTTTTGTGGCAATACTTCACCGCACTGGTCAGTGCGGATTGGTGAATGCTGGGGGCATACTCTGTCCAGTATCGTATTTTTCAACAATGCAGGCCCACGGCAGCCTACAACACAGAGGTATGGTGGGATTTTGAAGAGAAACGGCAGCAGTTTGGGGAGGCTTTCATTCAACAGTGAATTAACCAACAATGATTTATGATGCCAAAGTGGTGCAGAGTGTGCGTCAGCTGATTGTGACAAGGCCCGCCGTGATACCACTCAAATGTCCATGTCCACCCCCCCCCCTTCCCCGTACACTCAAGGTGCTGCCGCAGGAGTTGTTGTGCGGCACCACGAAGCGCACGTAGGGCTCGCCAGCATAGCAGGCCACGCTTGGCGCACAGGCCGGGTCCGACAACTGAAGATCAGCGCCGGTGTGGCCCAGGGCCTTCAGCACGCAGCGCCTGAGCAGAACTGTGATTTGGGAGGTGCCACATAGGACCACTGGTTTCAGCGGCTCTGTGGGCAATGCACAAATGCATGGAGTAAATCACCGTATTATGAAAATAAAATCTATTATTGCTGCCTATATACCATCCACGATTATATATCCTCAGTACTAATGTCTCTTCACTGGCTACCGGACAAATATAGGATTGAATTCAAGATCCTCTTTCTCACCTACAAGGCTTTCACTGGCGCTGTTCCAACATAGATCCGTGACCTACTTCAGGCACCCTCTTCAACACAACTTCAATCCTCCAATACAAGTTTGCTGCATGTGCCCAGATTGCACCTCCATTCGATGGGTAAAGCCTTCTCGCGCGCTGCTCCCAGGCTCTGCAATGCCCTCCATTGGAGATTCGATCGACCGAGTCCCTGGGCATCTTCAAATCTCGTCTTAAGACTCACTAGTTCGGTAAGAATTTCAAGCCCTCTGGCTAGGAATGTTGATGTGGCTCAATGTTGTCATGCCTGGATAATAGATTTCTGTCGACCTGCACCTGCTCGGGAACATTCATTCCTTCCTTATTTGTTGAAGATTTTTTTTTCTCTGCTTACTTTATGTCCTATAATTTATTGCTACTATTTCACTTTCGTTGAACTGTCCTGCTGTTGTTGTTGACACGCCGTTTTCTCCACAGCTCGGATTTGTAAACAAAAAAACCCAACAGAGCGCTATTGTTGCTGATTTTCCGTTCTTGTGTCGTTGTTGTTGACGTACCGTTCTCTCCGCAGCCCTGTGCAGCGCTTTGTGACCCTTCGGTGAAAAGCGCTCTATAAATGCAATTATTATTATGTTTAGCTCACTGGCACAATGGCTTAAACAACAGGCATATTTATTATATCCTCTTGCCTCTGCCCACCTGCAGTGTAAATGAATACGCCATAGTTGATTAGCAGATCGCGTGTGATTGGGTCACTGTTGCTTTATCCTCAATGATGTGCCTCGCAAAGTACGCTAGTCAAGCTTAACTTGGACTTTAGCGCCCCTGGGAATTCATTGCAAGGGCTCGTCACCAAAAACACTTTACCTGAGCTGAGACACACTTTCGGGTACGAGCAGTCCTCTGCAGCAGCTGTTGTCTCTGTAAACAGACATAAAACCTTCAGAGCCTGAGACGCCACCAACGTCAGTGGTAAAACGTCACAACGGAGAAAGCAGGAATGAACTGATGTATGAGAATTGCTGTCCACAGCTGTTCATTCAGGACAGCCGTATCATCAGACATTTTTGATACCTCCAACATGGGAGGCGAAACTTTCCGAAGGAAGAAGTAATACTAGACATGGCGATCCCGAAAGACCAGCTATGAACAGTAAGTTCATCTCAGGAGGAGAAATGCTCGCCCCGGCTATCTCGAACGATCAGCTCTTATGCTGCCCCCTCTCCTCTGGCTGCGGGACGCGTCCGCCTTCACCTGTTCTTTGTGACCCTCGGTTGAAAAGCGCTCTGGAAGAGCAATTATTATTATGAGAAATCCTCATACATTGAGCTATGAAAACCTACATTAATACAATGTTGCGACTGCATAGGTTTTCACAGTTATGCTAAGGTTCTCTAATGTATAGTGTGTTTTGGTTTTTCATTGGTACTACACCACGTGGTATTAATATTTTAATTTCTTAAGGGCCTTTCACCCGCGGGTCACAAAGCGTTGAGAGTATGGCATGTTAACAACAACATCAGAATAGATGAAAATAAGTAAGGTAATGACTATAAATCAATGAAGAACGTCAAATTAAAGTAAAATAATTAAAACAAAGGATAGAAAGGTTTTCGGCCGGCACTCCAGTTTCCTCCCAGTCCAAAAACATGCTGCTGCATAGGTTAATTGGCTCGCAGGCTAAATTGCTCCGCAGTGCCCGGTGATGGACTGGCGTCCCATCGTGGGCATATCCCTGCCTTGCGCCCTGTGTCTGCCGGGATAGGCTCCGGCTCACCGTGACCCTGTAAGGACTAAGCGGTTTCTAACAATGAGATGAGATGAGAAAGGATAAAGTGTTCCTGAGCAGCTGCAGAGCAATAGCGTGCATCATCCAAGCAGATAGCGGTGAGCAGCATCCACAGCCTTAGCCAGAGTACTTCAAGGGATTTGAAGGTGCACAGGGACTCAGCTGACCGACTCTTCGATGGAAGGGCGTTCTAGAGTCTGAGAGCAGCACGCGAGAAGGCTCTGTGACCCACCGAATGGAGGTGCGATGTGAATACATGCAGCAAACCCGTGTTGGAGGATCGACGTTGTCGTGTTGAGGAGGGTGCCTGAAATAGGTCACGGACGTATATCGAAGCAACGCCAGTGATAGCCTTGTAGGTGAGGAGCGTCTTGAATTCAATCCTGTATTTAACCGCTAGCCAGTGGAGAGACACCAACACTGGGGATATGTGATGGTGGAAGGGAGTGCGAGTGAGGACTCCAGCAGCCACATTCTGCACCCGTTGGAGACGATTACTTAGGTAGGCAGGGATGCCAGGAAGTAGTGCATTGCAATAATCTCTCATCTCATCTCATTATCTGAAACCGCTTCATCCTATATAGGGTCACGGTGAGCTGGAGCCTATCCCGGAAACACAGGGCGTAAGGCAGGAATACA
>JAZEWT010000002.1:38395019-38433509 GCA_036362905.1 Mordacia mordax
AAATCAAGAAGTCTCTGCTCGTCCGTGCTCGCTGGCTGATCTATCGCGGAGTGAGCGCTGATCCTCGCCGTGGTGTTACCGCTGTGAGCCGCCACAAGCCCGCAGTCGCAGCCGTGGTGTCACAGTCACTACAGCTGGGGAACTGACGAGCTGCGGGGTTTTTTTTACACATTAAAGTTGTGTATTTTAAGAAAAGCCTCCTCTCCCACGGCGATCCGCCTCGATGTCCCCTTTACATAAAGTTATAAGTTCGAATCCGTTCACCAGCGCAGCACTAGCGGCGAGTTGACGCCATCGCCATCTTGGCGGCTGCTGCTGCGGCTGCTGGCAACCACCAGGGCGAGCCCCCTCGCATCCTCGGAGCACATTGCAAACGATAACATCGTCGAAACGGGACCGCAGCCTACGGGAAACGTGTTCGGAAAGAAGAAAAAATATATATATAAACATCCGGTTCACTGTTGGGTTACGCGTCGCATAAGTGAGGGCGGAAGTCTGCCACAGTTCGCCTCCGCCGAACACGCAGATCTGGAGGAGCAGACAGAGAGTAGATCGGTGCGAGGACGAGGAGGAGACGAAGAACAGGAGGAGGTGTGAAGAAGAAGACGAGAGAGAGAGAGGAGTCTCGGGCGGCTGAGCGAGGTTCACGAGTCTGAGCTCTCGGGCCGGTATGAAGGGCGGCCCGCGCCGAGCCAGCGCGGAGCCATCGCCACAGCCGTCGTCGTCAGAGCCCCGAGCTCCGGCCTCGCACCCTGGGTCATCCCCTGCTTCGCTGAGCTCTTCCTCTCTCCCAGCGAACGAGACAGCGGCTCGCACACGCTGCGGGGAGACATGAAAGCGGGCGAAGCGCCGGTCGAGACGGGTGCGTGGCCGCGAGAGCGCACCGCCTGGGACTGTGCGGGCCCAGCCGCCTTCGTTCCCTTGCCCGGCCGGTGTCTGTACAGGAAACCTGGCCCCTTGTCTCATCTGTATCTTATACAAACTGTCTCTGCCTGCTACCGTCGGTTTCCGGTTTTGTCCTTGTCTCAGTGGAACAACCCATGGATTTTGTACTGCCCGTGTCTCATCTTGGCAGTCTGTGTCCGTCTCCGTCGTTCTGTCAGGTCCTAATGTCCGCTCCCGAGTACTGTCTTCTGTCGGTGGTCCTGTCCTTGTCTCTTGTTTTTCGTGGGTTTTTTTGGTCTTGTTTAAAGCCCAGAACTACTCTACGTGTTTCTAATATCACCTCGTCTTTACCCTGTTACTGCCTTATAACCTCTCAGACCTGCCCGTGTCTCTAAAGTGCTGTCAGGCTCTCCAGTCTTTAATACAGCACTGCACGTCAGGTTACCCACGTCGGCTTGGTACAAATGGCCCTTGTTGTCTCTGCTGTCATTCCCAATGTCTGTGTAGTTCTGTACGTCTGGTACTTACCTCGTCCACATGATACAACCCAAGTCGCCATTGTCTCTGCTGTCATTCCCAATGTCTGTGTAGTTCTGTACGTCTGGTACTTACCTCGTCCACATGATACAGCCCAAGTCGCCCTTGTCTCGCCTGAACTTAACTAAGCTGGTTATATGTCGTTTAACGAGGTGATGACATGTGTATACCCATTACAGTGTGTGCTTATAACACGAAAGTCTGAGACAATGTTTTATCTACTGCGGTGGTCATTGGAAAACGTGCCACTGCCGTAAAGCAATTACATTGTGGGCAATGACCCTTAACAGTGGAGAGAGGATGTAGGAATGACTAGGAGTTGAGAACACATTTTTCCAACCTTGTGTCTCAAGAGGTTTTGAATTGACATAAATATACACGACCAAACGGTTATAATTAAATAGCTAAAATATATAAATGTATCATACGTATAAGTCAACGGCAGAGCAGTTTGTCAAAACGTTATCCCATTACATGCACTGTATTACTCGAGTCTGTTTAAGGTGGCGTTAGTAATGAGCGTAGTGATTTCATTGTTTAGTTTTATGGGTAAGCCTCATGTGTTGCCCACGGCGTAGCCGCAGGACATTAATGACGAGGACGTTTTGGCTATGACGCAGGCAAATTTTATAAATTCGCTACTCGTCATCCACTGTGGAGATATGCTGTGACACCCTCCTACATATTAAAACATTCAGTTAAAAGTCAGCCAATATTAGCTCAAGGACTCTTATTGGAACACAGAGTGCTTGGAGTCCTGACGTAACGACATGGGAGCAGCGGGGTGACTTATTCCCCACGGTGGAAGTGGCTGCTGCTGCTCATGCAGTGGCCCTTGTAGGTGGCCAGGCGGCCCAGAGATCCTGGATTTGGAGCAGGGCGTCTAGGATTATGCCGGTTGCTCAAGTGGAGCGAGCAAGCTCAATAAACACCACCTTTTATTTAGTGGCCACATAATTTAGCCAGGGCGGCACGGTGGCTCAGTGCGTAGCGCTGTCGCCTCACAGCAAGAAGGTCCCGGGTTCGAATCTCGGCTCGGGTGCCTTTCTGTGTGGAGTTTGCATGTTCTCCCCGTGTCCACGTGGGTTTTCGCCAAGCGCTCCGGCTTCCTCCCACAGTCCAAAAAACATGCTGCTACATAGGTTAATTGGCTTGCAGACTAAATTGCCCTCCGTGCCCAGTGATGGACTAGCGTCTCATCGTGAGTATATCCCTACCTTGCGCCCTGTGTGCCGGGATATGCTGCGGATCACCACGACCCAGTACAGGATTAAGCGGTTCCTGACAATGAGATGAGATAATTTAGCGAATTTCCAGTTAGGTGAACATTACAGTCGGTGACTTCTAGTGAAATAGTGCTGCGCGCTAATGATGTGGACGAGGGGTCATTCAAAGGGTTCTCAGAGGTAGTTGTGTGATGTCTTGCTATCGTCAACCATTGTCTAACATGAAGAGCTAAACTGCTTTGATATCCGAATGGATACTATTGGAAATCGGGAAAATGCATCTGCATTCTTAATCAGTGAGTGCTTGTCCGCATCTCTTTGTCTTTGACAGATGATTTTGTTCGGCTGCCTGTGCCGAAAATCCAGCAGGTCTTCCACTGGGATTGCGGCCTCGCCTGCGCCCGCATGGCAGCTCAGTGCGTGCATGACAATTTGCGGTCTTGTTTCAGAGTTCGTGTGCTTTTAGCTTTAGATTCATCGGGCCAGTTAGCTGTCTGGCCACAGCGCTCAACACCCATTCAGAAGGCTGCGAGCTCAAATCTTGATCGTTTTGATGACTCACATTGTCCTGTTATTGGAATGCATAAAATGAGAATTAAGTTTACACTTATTGTCATACACTGAGACTAGCTCTTGCTTGTAATAATGTGTAATATCTGTTAACTTGGCTCAGGGCTGCTAATGGTAATGAATGTCATCCCACTTTGAAATATACATTGCTTAGACAAATGTCTGTCATGCCTGTATATATCAGCCCCTTTGTCAGTTCACTGTTATGAACTTGGCAATTTGAGGTTCACAGTACAATACACAATTTAGACCAAAACCCTTGACAGTCTATTCCCAAGACTCTCGCGGATGTTTTGTGCAGGTACGTGCGCGGAGTAGGCGAGGAGGAGTTCCAGCACGCGTGCGAGCAGCTGGGCCTGTGCGATAGCGTGTGGACCATCGACCTGGCATACCTGATGGCAGCGCTCAGTGTGCGTCACCGCTTCTGCACACAGACAGTCGGCGTGGATCGCGGTTACCGCAACCAGGTGACAGCCCCTTCCAGCTCCTCTCCTTCCTCACTGGCCTTTCCCCTGCTTTTCCAGCTGATGCTTATTCCCCGTGTTATATTAAATTCCTTTTGCCTCCCTCGATCTAAGCCTAAGGGCTGACCACGAGATGGACTATCCTACATCACAGTGTTCTCTCTCTTTGGCAGTTTTTGCAATTTGCCCCCATACCGAGCACTGTCCAAGCAACTGCATTATCAGTCCAAGCTCTTATAGGTCAGCCTTGGGCTCACTTTCCTGGGACTGAACCTTGAATTACAATCTTACCTTCAATTACCTTATTTACCTAATTATTTAAAACCCAGTAGTGTCTTTTGTGTGGAAAAAAGTATTGCGTTCAAAAAATCTCAATCATTTGTGCATTCTGCTTTAGCAGGCCATTCTCCAACAAATACATCTTTAAAAGCATTGAGTCCACATTTCATGACCTTGAACTTATAGCACAAATAGATTAATATTATATGAAGAGACCAAATATTTACTCTTTTCAAAGGCTAATTTGGCTCGTTTTATATGTATAATATCCATTCAATAAATAACATTACATTTCAAATGCAAGCAGAAATAAATTGACAGTTTGGGAGGAGTAGCTGATACAAGACGTTTGGAAAAATCAGCTTAGGAGCATATCACCATCAAAACACCACTTTTCGCTATTTTGCAGAGCTTTTACCGCCGGCACTTTGAGACAGATGAAGAAAGGGTGAACCGGTTGTTTGGGATGGCAGCCTCGAATGCAGTGGAGGTGGAGAAAAGGTATTGGCAGCGTTGTCTTCAATATATAAATAATTCTTTACATAATGCTGTTCCTTTGCTTTTTCATAGGCAAACTGGTTCGGAGGCTTACTCTGACATGTAATGTCCTTTCATACTGCTCATGACGTTACGAGACCAATTAAAATTGCACGAAAACAACATTTATCCATAAGCATCGAAGCCGCACTGCTGATCGGGTGCTTACAGGGGAATAATTTTGGCCTGGCAATGATGGCTTTCTAATCTTAGCACATGCAGTCACTTCTATCAATGCAATCGCCTCTTGCAGTGACAAGTGACTAACGTGTGTATGAAATCTGTGGCCTTTTAAGGGTATCTAAGTGACTGTTCAGCTCCTGGTAAGCACAAGGTCCCCTACCCCTTTCATAACATATATGCACACCACCATTTAACGTGAACTGTCAATACATCCTTATTATTGTGGGTACTTGCTTTTCACCTTGCGCCACCGGTTCGTACGTCAGGTCAGTCTCGGTAGGCGAGGTGGAGCGCCACTTAGCGGGCGGCCACATCGCCATTGTCCTCATGGACGCGTCCGTGCTATCCTGCGACCTGTGCCCCCCGTCCGCCGACGTGGGGGGCTTGACGGTGGCGGTGACAGGCGGAGGGGGCGCCCCGTATTCGGCTGCGGGCAACGACGATGTTAGCACGGACGTAAGGCCTGGGCAACGCGCCGAATGGTCATCCGGCCTCGTGTCTGGCTGCTGCTGCTGCTTACCTGCGCTGGATGCGGGCTGCTGCACGTTGTGCCAACGGCGTCAAGAGTACCAGGGCCACTTTGTGACTTTGTGTGGTTACAGCCGCTCTGCACGTGCCATCTTCTACAACAACCCCGCCTTCTCAGACAGTGAGCGTCACAGATTGAGCCCCTTGAACACCAATGCTGAACAAGCGTTTCTTACAACTTAGGATAAAGTTCTCTAAATCTTAGGCTCTCGTGACCCCCCTCCCCCCCTCCCATAATGTTAACTGTCGGTTGTAAATTAATCCACTCACGTTGCACATATCCAATGGTAGTCATGGAGATCTCAACCGTGAAAGGAAAGGCTGCTGTTTGGGTAATATACTTAGGGCGCTCATTCATGAATTGAGGGTTTTTAACTCAAGTCAAGATTGTGACAAGGTAATTCCGCTGCTGCTTCCTCATGCCCGCCTGCCGGTATATAACCCATCCTCCTCTAAGGAAGTCTTTTACCTTTGCATTACCTTGAGATGCAGTTGTACTTTGACAAATATAAAAACAAATCTCATTTTGAGATGCCTAGTTCCATAATGTGACGAGTGTTATCTGCATGTCCAATTCATACAGGAATGTGCAGCTGCACTGTGAAGAACTTCAACGACTCCAGGAAGAGTTACGGTACAGACGAGGACATTCTGTTCGTATACAAGGATTCTTAGCACAGGTCCCACTCGCATACCCACCCACCGACCAACCCGACCCATAGCTTAGCCACACCACAAACTACCTGCCACACAGCTGCTCGGTTAGCAGTACGTCAGGCTTTAATACTGCAAAACTGGTAGCGTGTGATATTAATAAAAACGTATCTCAAATTTTTATATAACAGGGCTTTACCACTGTTGTTACAGCTCAGCTGGCTGTGTACTAGGCATGTAATTATTCAGACACCAAACAATTTCAATGCATTGGCACAATTACAAAAAATAATTATGCCGTCTTCTCCATACCACTCATCGAGTTTAATTTCCCATCTGCACAGTGTCTTTTGTCCTATTTAATTTTTTTACTGTCCTGTTCTGCCTCAATTAGTTTGAAACATTATTTAAAAAGGTAAAGCAATTTTACATTTTCTTAGACATGCCATTCGATGTATCAAGAGCACAATAACTGTTCCATGCCTAATTACACATTCAGGTGTGATTGCCCAATCAGGCGCTGCGAATGCTGGACAAATGTTGAGTGGGCAAATCATTAATGACCCGTTCAGAAGCTAGGCAGGATAAACCACACCAGCATCAGACTTCCGCCGTGTACCATTCATAGCCGCCTGCCAAGCGCACCTACTGAGAAAGTGGATGGCCTCACCCAAACCATCCTATACCACAGCATTTTCATCCCAAAGCTACGACTTGCACATGCCGGGCTTACCTCTCTGCAGGAATATACTAACATGAGCCAAAATGCACAGGGGCTGCTTCCATCCCAAAAACTCACATGTGCGCATGCATACAGGGATACGCTGAATACTTTAAGGTCTATTTTGGACGTGTCTGTCATAGCCTCGTGAAGCTGTCGATCTGTTATTATGCACTGGCGTAAACTTGCGTTTTTGTTTTGACTGTGTGAAAAAGGGTTGTGGTTCTTTAACTTTAAAATATCGGTTTTGTTTGCCATGTCCAGTCACTACTTATGCACTTGCGTGTGTGGCTGTGCTTGAGTCGCTCAAGTGTGTGCATGTCTGATTCGGTGTGGGCAAGTTCGCATGTACGTACGAGTGTACGTACGTGTGTGCGTGTGATGCATGCGTTGCCAGCAAAATGTAGACACTGGGGGAAAAACTGTGAAAATGTGTCTTTACCAATACCAATGTACCTTATTGGATTTCGCTTAAATATTTTAATAAAAGTTTTACACATAAAATGAAAAAAACACATTCTTACCACTGAAACGTACATCAACATTGTTCCCATTAGGCCATTCTGCTCGTAATATAAAGTTTACTGCTCATCTTAAATGCAATATGCTGATATACATTACACCGAACATACATTGTATATTAAAAGTGCTTCAGATGGTGGGGCATAAGACTTACATAGCAGAAGCGGCGACGGGTTTGTACACATGAAATAAGTTACATTAGCGCTAAATGCTTGTTTTAGTGGTAGGGTTGGTGCCCCATGCATGAGTAGATACGCTCGAACACACTTAGTGCCAAGGGTTGACAGCTTGCTACCAACGTGCCCCCGGTGAGAAAATGCAGTTAGTCCATGAGCCCAGACGAGATCCTTCAATTATTGGTACCACCTGAGGAAGCAACACTTCAGAAGTACCAAGTTATTTACATGGCTAATATAAGTTAAGGATATAACCCCACTCATTGCAAACAGTTACGTCATTCACTGTTGTGACTGGCCACATAACAAAATTGGAACTGCTAAAGTTATATCATCTGAGATGAAATGAGTGGCTCATGAGCCACATAAATAACTTGATACGACTGAAATATTATTACATTAGGTAGTATCAATTTCTTCTCTGGCCAACAGACTAAATAGTGTGTGTGGTTATAAACAATCGTGGTGCCTCGACGGCTTGTGGGCAGATGCAGGGTGAGGGGTACAGCGGTGCACGGTACGGTGGCATGCACGTGATGGTGTGGGTGCGTGCCAAAGTAACTACATGTCGGGACACGCGATGTCCACACACTGCCTCTCGGTGACGTGCTCCGCTAGCGAATCGATCACGTCCAGCAGCAACTCCCGACTCAACGAACGGAGTTTGGGCAACTTGGACACCTT
Source organism: Mordacia mordax (assembly GCA_036362905.1). NCBI lineage: Eukaryota > Metazoa > Chordata > Hyperoartia > Petromyzontiformes > Petromyzontidae > Mordacia > Mordacia mordax. The sequence goes on from JAZEWT010000002.1 coordinate 38,402,986, forward strand.
AACGCAACACAAGAAAACAAATACGAGAAGCGTGATGAATCGGCAAACTCAGGAAACTGCAAAACTAAACCAAAAGTTGACAAGTCGTGCTCAAAACAAAACACCGAGACGGTGATGAAAAGTAAACGAGATTTGCTATAGTGGTGAAATCTACAATGCTTGTGCCATTAAGTGCAGGCCAGCATTAAGTGAAGCACAGGCACCGTTCCATGCAGTTCTGGACGGGTTCTCCCCTTTTAATTCAATGTACATTAACTCGTTCACACGCGGCTGACGGGCGAGACACGTGGTACAGGTGGCACCAGAGTCGCTACCATTAGCAGCTGGCGCAGAAAGCACAACATGGCACGTTTGACGCGAGCGAGACACGAGGCGACGCTGTCCTTCAGGAGCTCCACCAGCACCCGTCCACCCAGCGCCGACTTGGCAACAGCACCCCCATCCGGCGGAGCAACTGGAACCGTCCCCATGACCGGCGTGGCAGGAGGGCCACGGTGGTCGCTTCGCACCACGCAAGCGACGACCGCGTTGAATGGCGGCACGAGCTGTGAGGCGCTAACGACTCGGTGGGCCCTGGTTAGCGGACTGCACTGCTGCTGCTGCTGCTGCTGCCTGTACCACCACAGCTCGTGCCCTCGTGGATGACCCACCTTGGTGAAGTGGTGCACGATGATGTGCAGGCAGTGCTTCTTCATGTCGATTGCCTGCGTCTTGTCGGCCGCCTCCAGGATCTGAGGAGGTGCCTTAAAGTTATGTTACAGGCAGCTAGTTGTGCGAATCCCTAGCACAGCCAAAGCAGGGCACACACAAAGCACGGCACACACTGGAGCTGTTTCTAGTTGTGATTTTTATGACTTGACATAAGATTTATCTTATTTCCAGCTACTGCACCAGATAATTTAACGAAAATTGCACAACGTTTCATACATTTTTTCGTCACTATCTCACTTGAACAGCATCTGTGATGCGTTACCAATCACCGACAAGACACAGAATAGCCGACAGTACCCACGCTCAAAAATTGGACATCACGAGAACGTGTTACGTTTACATCCGCCCGCTCAGGCACACCGCGCACCCTCACGCCGGTAAACTCGCGCACGCACCTGCAGCACGTTCTGGAAGGTGACATTCATCTCCAGGTTCTGCTTGCAATACGCCTGCAGCCGGTTGTTGGTGAAGCCGTAGTAATACGGCGCTGAAAACAAGTAGCTGCCCAGTGGCCAAGGGTTAAGGGTCAATCGCTATCGTATACATCTCGGGCTCAAACAACTTGCCTCTTTCTGTCTCATAATTTGTTTTTACATAGAAGATTTTTTTTGTTTCGAGTATAAATTCCACTCAGGGAACATTATTGCAAATAATTCGCCATTTATAAAGCCTTCCTTGAATTGTTAATATACTGGATTAGAGGCCAAATATTAGTTGAGCAATTCACCACTTAAAACTTCAAAAAAGCAAAGTATTTAAAATGTATACTCCCAATGTAGAGCATAATTTAAACTTCAAAATGCTCTAAATGAGGGTTACATATTTGATCCAAGGGAATGTACCTGGGAGAACATTAACTGCGAATATCAAATGATAATGAAATTCACACAGCAGTTGAGTAACCATGTCAACGATGGTGATGATCATTAATGCAGTGAGTATAATAGGCGTATGGAATCAACCTCCGTAAAAAGGCACTCTCGCACTAACACCCAAGCATGCACGCACGAGGATACAGAGAGTCCTCCGGGGGCATGTTGACATCGCCGTAGTAGATGTAGCGCAGCATGGAGGCGAAGGCCTGCCGGCTGGGCACCATCTCGCCGATAGAGATGTTCACCCTGCCATCTTCCGGCATGAAGGAGCGAAACATCGCTTCAAAGTAGCTGTGTGCAGATGCCCGCAAGACGGACAGGGCGGCGGCGATTAGCGGCAAGCAAGCGGAACCGAGTTGCTGCGCTGGTACTCGTGTGCGCAGCAGCTGACCCGGTGGCGTGGCATGGAGCATGGCGATGTAGTGGATCCGCGCCTTGTAGAAACACGTTTCAGGTGTTGTCTACAGGTACACATTTGTGCGTGCGTGCTGTGTGTAAAATAGCTGCATGTGTGTGCAACGTAGTAGATCATATGGACAGTCTCTAGCACACCGCTCCACTAACCCAGCAACCTAAGGCTTATTCCCAACCACAGCTAGCATCAGTGCCGAGTGATATCGGAATCGGTACTGGACTTCCCCTAAGTGTACGCATCCTTAAATGAGTACCGAATAGAATAAGTAAACATCAGCAATGGTGGGAAAAATGGTACCAGGCATGACTGATCACACCACCCTGCTGTGCACTCTGCCGGCCAGAAAACATACTCAGAGAGCACATGCCTCACGAGTGTTGGAAGGCTGCAGGCAGAATTAATATTTGGCTTTTGCACAAACATTTACGGATCCGTGACTGAGTCAGCATGGGTTGTCATGTATGCACACGAAGCAGGCTGGCTGGAATTGTCCGGAGGGGGTCAAAGTCAAGATTAAAGATTCGAGCCAGCGTGCAAGAGCTTGCTTCATTGGCAGCGGAGCCACCTCGAGCGTGCGGCAAGGATGGCCTTGTGCGCTGGCGACGGCTGTCCGTCCAGCAGTAGAGTGATGTCACAGAACTCAAGGCCACCCCCCTCCAGGTAGCTCTTCATGTCCTGCACCAGAGACGTTCCTGAGGGCAAATGTAATGAAAGGACAGCTGCTCAGCAAACCGGGGGGGGAGGGGGGTCAAGAGAGAGATGCAGAAAAATATAAAGCACATGCACAGAAAAAAAACACGAATGCCCCTTGCAACTGTGTGCTTACCAATGTCAATGGGCTGCTCGGGTTGGCTGGCGCGCGGCGGAGGCTGCTGCTTACGCCGGACAATCTGCACGATGAGCGGCGGCGACAGGTTCTCAAACTCTCGGCTCATGATCACCTGGCTGTAGTGGGAGTCCTTCACCACGAACTTTAGGCAGTACTCCTGTCAGAACAGCCGAGGAGAGGGGAGGGAAGGTCAATCGATTCGAGGGCGATAAACAATACGGTGTCTCAGAGGTGGCAGGGTAGCTCAGATGTTGAGAGGATGGAACCGGCATCGACATGAGATCATAGGTTGGAATGCAGGTGGCCACGAGTGCTGGATCACCAATCAATTATCACAAGTACATTCACAGCCTTTTTGTCAATCCACCACTGAATGAGGGCTTCCCCATTCACAACGCCACCGCCCACGGACACTGCGGCACCGTGACGCCGCCGTACCTTGAGCATGTCGAGCTGCAGCATATTGGCGTTCTCCAGCACAGCCAGAACGTTAGCCAGGTCCACGGATGCCTGGATGTACTGGAGGCAGAGCTGCTCGAGCCGCGCCAGCGTAAAGCACAGCGCCAGTCGGTACACGTCGCTCATCAGTAGCACGTCCTGCACGTGGCCTAGTGGGGTCACGTGGGGTAACAGCAAGCAACGGCGAGGGGGTGCAAGGGAGCAATGTGGCACACGGCGAACGGTCAGAATCTTGCACAGTCATCAAGCTGCCCAGTTCAGTGACAGTTATCATGGAGGTATTTTTGTAAGGGAGGTATGGGCAACCTGTTGCTTATAGAAAGAGTAGTTCCGACTCTCCATGATTCTACGCTTATAATCTGGGAGGTCACCTTGCAACCCAAATCATTGGATTGTCTCCTTGTCGCACATTTAGAATCTACAACGGCTATGGGATTTTCATGAGCCAATCACAATCTATCTCAACTACAAATAATTGCTAACCGTATGATTTTTTATTTATGCTTATGTGCAATCATTGTCAGTATCTCCTTGATCCTGTATAGTCACTGTGAGCTGCAGCCTATCTCAGTAGATACAGGGTGCAAGGCAGGACTATACTATATGCCAGGTCATCTAAGAACACCAAAGACAATTAAGCCAAAAGGCCACTTAACCTAGGCAGCGACGTGTCTTCGGACTCTGGAACGAAACCTGAGTACCTGGCAAAAATCCACATTATTTAAGTTAGAAGGAACCGTTGAGCAATGTCTCTATTTTGAACAGTTGTCCAGTGGGGAGGGGTAAGCAAGTTACAACATCTCAGGGTACCAGTGGCAATTTATTCAGTACAATTAACCTAAGAAGCATGTCTTTGGGCTGTGGGAGAAAACCAGAGTACCTTGTGAAAACCCACACAGACACGGGGAGAACATGCAAACTCCACACAGAGAGGCACCTAAGCTGAGAATAAAACCCAAGACCACCTTCGTGTGAGGTGGCAGCGCCACCCACTGTGCGACCGTGCATTCACACTGAACGATTTGAATTGAGCGAGCGGGCGGCACCTTTGCGTGGGTACTGAATGCGGTCCGTATAGAGGAACTGCAGCAGCATCTCGAACGGCTGCGCCTCGGCGTTGCGCACGGCCACGCGCAGGGCGGGCGACGTGAGCGACTCAGGTGATGGACGACAGCCGGCCGCCTCGCGCAGCGACAGTGCCAGGCTCTCCTTCTCGCTCTTGCTCTCCTCGTTCTGCTTCTGTCGACCGCCAGACAACGCGAACGAGATGGGGCAGTGGTCACAAAATCATCACCATCACCCCTATCGCCGTGACTATCATCTTGGATATCAGCATGATGGAAATGGGAATCAACAAAAATTACAGTCGCCGGTGTAATCTTTACCATTAACTTCACCAAAAACCATAACCACCTAAACAATACAAGAATTAGGGTTGAATCTTTGCAGTTTGGTGCTTTTAAAGTTCATATATCTTATAAATTAATGTTATATTGGTCAGTTCAAATGTTAGACATCAGGAACACCACATCCATAGCTTGCAAGCTCACTGTATTTTCCACTGTAATAATAAACATCGACAAATCTAAGTCAATATCATTCAGAGCATTACGATAGATATCACTAAGTTCACCATCGTCACATGGGACGAATCATCACCGAGATCAACCTGATAATCTTCCACAGCAGTTACAGCCATATCCACCACAGCGGGGTGGTGACTGGTGATCACAAAGCTAATGCTGAATGTCACGGTCACCGCTGTGTTGCTCGTGGCTTGCCTGCTTGGAGAGTTCCCTCGCCTGCACGATCTTTTTCCTCAGCCAGCTGCAGCGTGCCGTCACGATGGCAATGTGTGCCCTCACTCGCTCCTCCTTCTGCTGTGCAGGAAGGAGAAGGGGGGAGGGGGGGGCACCACGAGCAAGCTCAATTTGCCATGCTGTCACTTCAATCTCACATGGACAAACAAGGATTACCCAATGCTTTGCAACGTATATCTTTGTCCTTGGACGTATTCAATCAGTGGTGTGAAAGTCAATGGGTAGCTGTCAGGCCGAATTGCTTTCACCTGTTAGCAAAGAGTCACGTTTGCTCTGCTTTTTTTGTCTCAAAGTTTTTGCAACCCCTTTTAATCAATTTGAGCAGTTTTATAGAAAGTTCCTAGCAGGCACGTTATTATTAAACACAACATCAACCAGGGCGGCATGGTTGCCCATTGGGCAGCGCTGTCACCTCACAGCAAGGTCCCGGGTTCGAATCTCGGCTCGGATGCCTTTCTGTGTGGAGTATGCGAGTTCTCTCCCCGTGTCCGCGTGGGTTTTCGCCGGGCACTCCGGTTTCCTCCCACAGTCCAAAAACATGCCGCTGCATAGGTTAATTGGCTTGCAGACTAAATTGCCCGCAGTGCCCGGTGATGGACTGGCACCCCATCCTGAGAATACTCCTGCCTTGCGCCCTGTATCTGCCGGGATAGGCTCCGGTTTACCACGACCCTGAACAGGACTAAGCGGTTTCTGATGAGATGAGAGATCAACCGCGGGAAAACATACGCAATCCAAATTCAGCTCGAGGAGTGTGCAAACGTGCATGCAACGTGCGCGTGTGCATCCTTCACCTCTCCCACGATGAACTCGACGTCGCAAAACTGCCGGTTCTCCCAGAGCCGCCCATAATCCTCGTGTAGGGTGCACTTGGGGTAGGAGGAGAACTGCACGGCCAAAGAGATCAATGCCGCTCGTTAGGTGTGAAAGCGTTCAATCCATCAGACCCTCGGGAGCCTCAACCATTCAATATTACACCCAGAGGCCATCAACTGTGTGGTGTTATTAGCAGGCCCAATCCACTGCTTGATGAAGGCCTTCCCAAGCCAAGTGGATTACAGAGGTTTTTGACTGTACTCACTACCCATACTGATCTGTGGGCTGTAGAAGGCAGTGAGCATAGATGTTGGTAAAGGGCACAGCATGACTGGATAATGGATTTTTGGACTTTTACACAATGCTCTCTGCTAAAGATGTAGCTCCAGTGGTCGATAAAAACAACAGATGGCGCTTAAGTGAGACAAGACGTAAAAGATAGGCAGAGTCTGTGTGATAGACACACAGAAAATCTAGGATACAAAGAGAGTAAGCAGGAATGAGAATTGTAAAATCTTGAAGATATTGAGTGCGACTATCCAGTGTTCTGAGACTGGACAGGCAACCAATGCATGGGACTGTGAACTGGCATGCTGTGGACCCGTTTAGCTGTCCGAGTGAGAAGCTTAGCTCTAAAGACTCGAGGGTCAACATCATGGGAGCCTTGCAGAAAGGCAGTGGTTTTGGAGGGGGTGGGAGCCACCTGGAAGCGATACATCTCGCCACTGCGCGTGTTGTTGTCCACCGTGCCGCCGAAAATGTACATGGCGTCCCCGATGACGGCCGCCGCGTGGAACACCCGCCCGCTCGGCAGCTGTGCACAGCAAGATTGCACAGTTATAGATTCAGATTAGATGTGGCCGGGTGCCAGAGGCCAGAGCAGCGAGTCAGTGTCACTAATATCCTCGTTTCAAATCTAGGAAACTGCCCATGATTAGATATTTCCGTGACATTGAATCATATCGACTCTTACGCAAATTTAAGCTGCTGCGCACCACATCCACTTTATAAATGTTAATCAAGGAGAGAAGTGTGGGGTTAGAGCACTGGAGTTGAGTATCACTGCTTTGAGCAACCCTAGCAGCAATGCAGCATCGTTGGCAAAGGCCCTCGGACAAGGAGTCAAATGGGACCCCTTTATCAACTTTCCCTTTGCCTGGTTCTTGGGCCTCTATGCGGTTGCACCTTCTGCGCACTCAATAACTGACTGAATCATAGAATTGTGCTCAGTTGTTCAGCTGTGTTCGTCAGCTAATCCACAAATGTCCACCGACTCAGCAATGCTCACAAGCGTCGCGCTGATCACCTCGCTGTCCGGGCTGGCCTGCACCACCTCCCAGCTGCGCGAGTCCGTATCGTAGCTGTGCAGCTCGTTGGGTAGAGTGTTGTCGGCAGCGCCGCCAAACACGTACAGGTGGCGGTCAAACGTCACCATCGTGTGGCCGTAACGGCGCTGCGGTGGGGGGGGTGACCCACGCAGAAGGTGCTCCGTGGGGATGCGGCTCCAACTGCGTGCCGGCGGCGATTGTCGGGGGACCGATAGGGGGTGCGCGGAGGTCGGCGGGGGGGGTGTTAAGAGGAAGACGGCGGGAGGGAGGGGGAACGAGCACATTAACAACACTTTCTTCGCAACATTTATCACCTGAAACTGCTTTGGGAAACAGTGCCATCACGGTGAGATTCGCTCATTTAAATTAAGCGTCATTTTATATTCACGTCCACTATTTATAATTATTAACAGGGGGCAGTAATACAGGGGGCGATATAAACAAGGGGCAATTATAAATATTAACAGAGAAGAGTCAGTTATCTGCAGTGGGGAAAAAAGGTCTTAAACCTTGACTTGAACGGGCCAGGATCAGAAAACACAGAAAGCTGGTGAAAGAAATGTCAGATGATGGGGCAGGAGAGGAGAAACAATCACACAATTCAATGCAACACAGTCACCTTGTAAACCTTTCAATCATTTGTGAGAAATGTATAGGGATTCTAACGACTCGATGTCAGCTCAAACAGTCCATCAGTGGAGGTTCCAGCGGTTAGGGCAATGCACAATCAATGTGGCAATCCTAGTAAAATTCCAAGCTGCAGTTAACAACAGTGGTGATATCTGAAAACACCCTGGGCCCTTCTTCACAAACCCGCACTGACTAGCTTGGCGACGTATGCTCATACAACTCTCCCCACTTGTCCTATAACCTCCAAAACACACACAGTGCAGGCAGGCACATGTCCATCCAACGGTAGGTATGATATTTTCCCTTTTAAGGCCATAGTGTTACTGACGAATGCGTTGAGATTTGTATTAGCTGTGTAGCTCTAGCATTGAAACGGTGCCACGAGTCGGATAAATCACAGGTGACACTTTTGGGCCCATAGGGCCGTGGCTGCTGAGGAGTACGGCAATGACGACGAGGGACGCAGGGCATTTGGCCGTCGTACATGCGCTGTGTGAAGTGGAACTGGAAGAGGCTGTTGGTGATCTTGGCGCCGCTCTGCCCGGAGAAGACGAACATGCGGTCGCGGCATACGGCCACGGGAAAATTACAGCACGAGGGTGGAATCTCTCCGCTCTGCTCGATCTACGTTGCACACCAACACACACACACAAAACACAAAAACAAATCATTGGGGCAAGCGTTGCTGGCAAGCCCCAATTAAGGCCAGTCGCCACATACAAAGGTGTGGGTGGTTAAAATCACGACCGGCCACATTTGCCTCTCCAGTGCTGATGATAACACACAGCACCAGCCACTCATTTGTAGTATAGCGCGTTAATCACTACACTACTATATATTTTGGATGCAGAGAACCTTACCTCTTCCCAACAGGCCGCTTCCCGATTGAGCAGGCATATCGTCCACATGTCATTCAACCTGCAATAATATACATTGTTTCACCTCACATGCCATTTCTTAGGCTGAAATGGAATACAACACACTTCAGATGTATATAGCATTGCATAGCATCTGAAGAGGCTGAACAGAAACAGTGGGACAATCTATATTATGCAAAAAAGGGGACAGTCGGTCATAGGCAGAGGGAAAAAAAAGGTCTTAAGACTTGACTTGAACAGGGACAGGCATCAGAAAGTGCAGATGGCTGGTGAAAGTAAAATCAGGAGGTTATGGAGCAGTGGAAGAGAAACGACCACACGTCAATGCAATAGACACCCTGTAAACCTATTCAACATTTGTAAAAAAATTCTCGGGATTATAAAGAGCTCGATATCAGCTTATAGCGTCCAACAGTGGAGGTTCCTTCCCATCCATATGTTGGATGTGTCACCCCCGTCTCACTTACCGTGCGTTTCCATCGTATCCGGCGAAGATCCACAGCTTGTCCTCGTAGACAGTGGCGCCGTGCGCAGAGCGCGCCACAGGCAGCCTGCTCGCACCCGCACAGCACCACCCACATGCCGCTCACTCTGCGCGCAACATTGCCATCGGGTTGTTCAATTAGCACATCATCATTCAGCGCTCAGAAACCCTGCTGCAGTGTCACGGTCTGCACACTGGAATTACAATCCATAGGGCACAGGTGGAAACTTCCACTGCAGTCATTGAAACAATCGGCACGTTTCTTGATTGAACCCACCTGTCCACCCAGTAGTATAAACGGATACACCAGTTAGTTGATTGGCAGGTCGTGCATGGTGAAATAACGTGTGGCTAAGTACCCCTCATCCAAGAACTTTGAACCTGGAAGAGTAGGCCAAAGCACTCTCTACAAGTGATCACTCGAACTCCTTCTTTTTGAGTCCCTTTTGCCAGCAGTGACATGGGCAGATAATTGCAGGGCAGAACCATGAGCTTCACCCAATCAATGGTTTTATGTTAACGATAACAGCGTCGACCAGTCCCACCGACTTACCGGCCTTCCACTTTCCACTCGGTCCATTGACCGGTGGCGAACTTGTACTCAAACATGTCATTCTTGTTCTTGAGGTTGGAGTTCGAGTAAATATCACCCGTGTAGCCGCCTGAAACGCGAACGCACGCCTGTGATTAATCACCGTGATTAATTATGAGTCATCAGTCTAAATCAAACAATTTCAAAATGCTTCACAACACGAAAGCAAACTGAGAATGCGCGACTCACCAAATACGAACATGCTGCTCCCGTGTACCACCGCCGAGTGGTGGTAGCGTGGGGCGGGTGGCACGCCCATAGTGAATGCCCTGCAATGCATATGAACATGGATTGGAGCCTGTCGTAAATCCACTGCTGGATGAATACATCCCAGTGGTGTCTCAGTCATGGGATGGGTTGACTACAAATTTCATGCTGTTGTTTTTATTAATGTCATACTTTAGAAGTGAAACACACCCTTGTATGTTGAGGTCATTGCAAAAAAAAAAATCCACAACATGAGCAAAAAGAAAAGTCAAAATGTAATTATATGACCGTGTACATTCATATATTTACATACAGCAGAGGTGGAGAACATTTTCCGGGGACAGATTATGATATAAAAAAAAACTTTTATGGCCATGCATTAGTAGAATCTCAGTCGCTTCTAGACGTGACTGAGCTTGCTAAAATTAGAAACGGGATGTTGCCAGGTCCAATATCTCCCATATAGTACCAAATTACCACTCTGCATATTCGTCAATAACAATACTTTAAATGAAAAAATATACAATACGTAACCTAAATTTCCAGCAATGGCTCTGCTTCATTACACATCCGTAATTAAGGTATTGTAATAGTGTTATTGCCAAAGGTATTTAGGTCCGTCATTTGTGCTTGTGCACCACCATAAATGCAAAATCACCCAAATATTACCCAATTAGTGCAGCCAAGGTGCTTGCAGTTGAATTTACAAGCTGTTTTGAAGAGGTAGTCCTCTTATAACCACTGAATATATATATTATTCAAAACATACTATGTAGAGATTTTCCGTGGAGATTTTCTGGCGATTCTGACCGCTGGAAACAAATTACAGCCTAAGCGACTCACCTCCCCCAGGAGCAGTCCTTCACATCAAACCTCAGCAGGTCGTTGAGCATATTCTTTCTGCATGAGAAGACGAAAATAAATATTCGGCAATTTTCAATTAAAACGTTATACTTGAATCTATAACTATCAATGTATTGCTAAGTGAAAGCCTGCCCAAAATGTGTTAATCATTTTACTATGAAGGCTTTCGTGACCAACGCAATCCATAAAGTCAATTTTTGGGTTTGGGGACATAAAATGTGTCGTAAACCCTCCTCCACCCGACACAGCCAATCAGTAAGTCTTTTGTCACGTGAACAAAGTGTGTCAATTCTGTACTCGGCGCACCTGTGCGCTGGAGAGCAAACCCACAAAATGTACAATAAAATACGACGTTTCGCTAATAGTTGCAATCATCGTCATCAACTACTCGCACCAATTTGGAATGAATGGCTCACAGGAGTGATCTCTGGCCTTTGAGACTCTTTATATCGGGAGGTTGATATGTTATAAATCGTGTGCCTACCCGTGCAACGATTCAATGGGAGGAGGGGGGGTAAATTAGCATGAATTATATACGTATTGTTAATGTTTGATTTTACAGGTGTCGGGTGGATAAGTGTTTACTACACATTTTACTTGCGCTAACCCAAAAAAATGTATTTTATGGATGTGTAAATCATGTTGGTTGTGTGACCAAACCTGGTTAATGTGGGTTGAAGGGAGGGGTAGCCGGGACTAGTTCAGGTATCATTTACTCTGTAAGTCATAGGTGGCCTGGAATCAAAGTCAGGTGACACATTCGAATTTGGGCATGTGTGACTAATGAACAGCTGTCATTGATGCTGCTGTCATTCTCATTAGGGTTTATCAACAGTGTACACTCACTGCTGCAGAGTCCACCTCTGAAAACCAAACACACGTGCGCAGTCCGGACTTCCACACACCGCGCGGGGCCCACTAGCTTCGCTAACATCCATAGCTGTGCTGCCCGGAGAACCCTGCACTTGCTTAATTAACAGTAGTCCGGCCGTCGCGACAACTCTATCGTGACGGTGTTTTCTCAACAGTGACATGCTCGGCCGAGTGCTCGTAGATAATGAACCAAGACCTACCCATTGTCCCCACCGAACACGTAGATGGCATCTTTGTAGGCGACCACCGTGTGTTTGCTCCTCCTGGAAAAGACAAAATGTGATTTAGACAGTGCACATGGACCTGCGGGCAGCACGGTGGCCCAGTGGGTAGCCTCTGTCGCCTCACAGCAAGAAGATCCCGGGTTCGAATCTCGGCTCGGTTGCCTTTCTCTGTGTGGAGTTTGCATGTTCTCTCCCTGTGTCCGCGTGGGTTTTCGCCGGGCACTCCGATTTCCTCCCACAGTCCAAGAAAACATGCTGCTGCATAGGTTAATTTGCTTGCAGACTGAATTGCCCTCCGTGCCCGGCGATGGACTGGTGTCCCATCGTGAGTATATCCCTGCCTTGCGCCCTGTGTCTGCCGGGATAGGCTCTGGCTCACCGCGACCCTGTACAGGACCAAGCGGTGCCTGACAATGAGATGCGATGACATGGACATGCGCGACGCCATTGCAGACACCGCGGCGTTACTCTAACGCGCAAGCTGACCGTAAGTGCGAGAGCCTTCTGCGTGTTTCCTCGTTAGCGACGCTCGCTAACGTTTTACAATGCGCGGGGCCTAACCTCGGCGGGGGGGCCTCGGCCTTGCCTGGCGCTCACCTCGCCCCGACGAACTCGTCACAGGGCGGCAGCCGCCGCCAGCGATGCACGGTCTCGAAGGGGCCGAAGTTCAGCGTCAAATACTCGACGCAGTCCGAGCAACTGTGGTCAAAGTCAACGTTCGGAGCCACGTTCGTGGTGGACATGGCGGTTCGGCGTCTCGCCGTTCGCCGCGACCGCGTGCAAACGTTAAGCCCTCGCCCGATCGCCAGGGCCTCCAGGACGCGCCGCCATCGGCCCGCACGGAGCTCCCCCTCTCCGCTCCGATTGGCGAGGCGCCTCGCGTGACCGCGCGCTCCTTCCCCTCACCGATTGGCTGTGGGGGTCAGACGAACCCCCACGCCGAGACGCCGGCTCGCACGTGGCGCGGCCGGAGGCCACGTGCTTTCGCCGCAATACGAATGCTGTGCCGGGGCAGCGCTGTTCCGGGGCAGCGCTGTTATTAATAATAATACATTGCATATTTATAGCGCCTTTCACCCGAGGGTCACAAAGCGCTGCACAAAACAGGTGAAGGCGGACGCGTCCCGCAGCCAGAGGAGAGGGGGCAGCATAAGAGCTGATCGAGATAGCCGGGGCGAACATTACTCCTGAGATGAACTTACTGTTCATAGCTGGTCTTTCGGGATCGCCATGTCTAGTATTACTTCTTCCTTTGGAAAGTTTCGCCTCCCATGTTGGAGGTATCAAAAATGTCTGATGATACTATCCTGAATGAACAGCTGCAGACAGCAATTCTCATACGGCACAGCAACAACGAGACGAGAACGGCAAATCAGCAATAACGTAATGATGTAGATTTTCACGGCTCGATGCATGATGTCCTCAGGCGCCTTAGGATGCCTCTTAACGTGAGGTGGAACGTCGCGAGGAGAGGAGAGGAAGCGGACGACGCGGCTGTCCCAAGAGAGTGGCAGTTAAAGAACGGGATATCTGGAAGTCAGCGGCGAATAAATTTGGGTGAACTGTTGTGTTCAGAGGAGAGCACCAACTTAAGCAGTGAGATCTTCATCCAGCAGTAGAATGATCATGGCTGGTGACAGATTGCGTATCTCAAGTATCACAGCCCAGGGGTTAAAGCCAACACACGAGACAATGGAGGCTCATGCATGTGTGCGTTCCATACTCACGAAGCTGCGAGCAGGTTCTAAACCAACCGTGAGACCATAGACTACCGAATATTTTTCTCGATCCATCCGACACCAAGAGATTACGTTGAAACAAAAAAATGCTAGTTAATAGTAATGCAAGGGCCATTAAAAAAAAAACCTTTATTTTTGTTGGGCTACAATCTATGAAATTTGCAATACGGCATTTTGTGAAAAAAAAAATGCAAGTACCTCAAACCACTCCCGACAAGCTTAAGGCCCAAAGGTTGGCCAAGCCCCATAATTTAAGGCCACGGAGTGGCTCGCCGTTTCTGACGGTAGCCCCACCTTATCGTTTGCCAAGAAACTCCGGAAGACCCAAATTTTGCACACATCAGGAATCGAGCGCCTTAGGGTAAAACATGTTAAACAACGGCAGTCCCAATTTTTCTTATATATTTGGTACAACGGGACGGCCTTCCTAACTCTAGGACCTTTGGTTTGTGTCCCTCAATGAGTCGCATGATTAACTTTATCAACTTAATCCGTCAATTCTGGAGCAAAATCCATCTGTACAATACGATTGTGGGTTAGTTTTTTTTCGGGGCAACTCCCATTTGTAATTTCCATAAAAGCGTGATTACATTCTGTACGTGGATTTATCAAGTGTTTCCATGGAGGAAATGACAGCGCATCCACCACACATCCAGCTCAAGCAACATGCTCACACACCCCTGAAGTCTCAGCCACATAACCACACCCTGCTAAACACAACACGAGACACGATTGCGCGTTTTATTGAGTTCATCGAGGCGAGGGTTGATGGTGCAGCTGCGTTTAACGCAGTGCTGTGTTTAATCCATGGCTGCCATCACCAACACCAGACGCTTAACAGCCTTGCAGTGTTAAACGAAGTCGTGATTTAATTTACTTTGTAAATAAAACGACAATCAGCTTCTAAGTCAAAACCCACAGTAGAAAATTGACTCGACTGATTGGCATATCAAAAGCTGCCACTTGACATTGCATTCCCTGGGATTGTTTGGAGCCATATCAATTATTGCAGTGATTTAGGTAAAAAAAATACCTTTAAAAAAATTACTAATCGTTTCGTGTGAAAAACACATTTTGGCCATAGTTCTATAACTTTACTTACTGTCACTGTAAAGAACCCAACGTGTAAACAGTTAGGGAAGACGTAAAAAAATTTAATTTAGGAGGATTCACATGGTATAGCTACTTTACCCAAACATTTCTCCAGCAATATAAAAACACGGTTCCACCATGTGTAAAGAGCCAGTCTGCTTACATACAAAGCACTCCCTAAAACGTGCGTATTTTTTAATTAAATGTAACCGGAAACCTGTGCGGCAGTGAATATCCAGAACTACAGGCCCCAGACCTACTAATTTCCAAATCTTATGTGCACACGAATGCATTCGGATCGAGCGTCGACCAAAAAATATCTCCAGTGATCTGAATACAAGTACAGCATGTATGCAAGACATTTTAGCATTGCAAGAATTATTTTCGAGGTTAGGACAGATATTGAGCTTTTGCCACACACTGCTGCAGGCCATCTTCACTTAAAATTACAACAATGCAGTTTCATGGCTTCAGAAGATAGAAAGGGAAGTGAGTGTGGATTTGGTCAACTGCCCAATGACACCATGCTGGAGTGGTCCTATAGGGCGGGGAGGGTGGTTTCAGTGAGCTTGGTCCAAACACCAGCAGACGTCGGCGAGGTGGTGCGAGAAGCTGTGGTGGTCCCTTTAGGGTAGCAAGATCGTACGGCTTCCTCAATCCATGTCATGGTCTGCGACGCTCTGCCGGAGGTAATCTTCGTAGAGCTGCCTCTGTGGAATGGGGAGGCAATAATGATTTCATGTCGTCACTACTTACCAATTACTATACACTGGCATACATTTCCAGATACTGCTCATCATCCCAGCTCTAAATGGGACTAGACACATTGCAGGTAATTTGGTTGCAAGTCCGTTAACATGTAATATGTTCTCATCTCATTGTCTGAAACCGCTTAGTCCTATACAGGGTCACGGTGAAGCCAGAGCCTATCCCGGCAGACACAGGGCGCAAGGCAGGAATACACCCACGATAGGACGCCAGTCCATCGCCGATGTAATATGTTAAATAACTTAAATTAGTTTGGCCATTACATTTTTATGAAAGATACTGTTTAACCACTGTAGCTGCCTGTATCAACAGAACTCAAAACAATTTAACGTTTAACAGTTGAACTGTATTGATGTAGGTTTTCACGGCGTCGATGCATGATGATTGCTTCAAAAAGCTGCTCTCGGGACAGCCACGTCGATCGTTTCCTCTCTCCACCTCACGACGTTTCGCCTCACGTTAGAGGCATCCTCAGGTGCAGTGTGCATGTGTGCGACTCCTATTTATACATAGGTATTATGTACGTGTTGAGTCACCTCCACAGAGTTGCTGCATTCCAGTATCAATGGATGACTGTCGGGGTCCACTTGAAAGGGGTTCTATTGTCTTACTCACTCCCCAGAATCACATTAACCCCATCCTGTTCCACCTGTGACTAATCTCCTAGTTTGCATCTCATGTAAGAAGTTTCCAAACACTTTGTGATTCCCCTCTGATGTCCGCATTTCAGAGCTCTATATCTACGCACTACTGACATCAATGCCTGGCCTCCAGGTTTGGCTGAGCAGGTTTAACAGTTAAATGATTAACAGTTAAACCTGCTAGGCTACCCAACCAATTAGTGAAAATCTTAACATCCACTTTAAAAAGTGTATATTTTTTCAAAGCCACATTTTAAAAGGGAGTTAATTCCACATGACAAAATAACAGTTGCAGTCCTTGCTTAGTGTTAAAACAAAGCACACTGTATGCAGCCAGCACAAATCTACTTTACATTTTCATAGAAAGGACTTTTTTTTTCATATATGCCTTCCGTTTTTATGCTTCTGTTCTTATACGTTCAGGAAATGCTCAATGCGTTACCTTCTTCTGTTTGACAACAGTCTGCACGTACGTGCGTTTCTCTTCCAGCTGCCGTCGTTCCCGGCTGCTGAGCGTGCACTTTGACCTGCAGAAGAACACAGGCGACGCATAACACAAGCTTGCACAAAACGCTGGAGCAGCGCGCAGAGGTCACCGTATCGGCACACGCAACGCCGTTCCAGCAACGCGGTAAATATGCAAGCAGCAGTGTCATGGCGATGCATTTGTGTTTGCTTGTTTGTTAAGTGCATGGCATTGCTATGGCTGAAAATGGATACCAGAACCTCAAAGCTTACAGAAAATGCAGGCAAGTATTGAATAAATGGATGGATGAATGCAGTTGAACTGTCATGCTGTTGCTGTTGACATGCCGATCTTTCCACAGCTCGTATTTGTAAAAAAAACCCAAAACGTTATTGTTGCTGATTTTGCCATTGTGTCGTTGTTGGCATGCGGTTTTCTCCGCAGCTATGTGCACAGCTTTGTGACCCTCGGGTGAAAAGCGCTCTAAAAATGCAATTATTACTATTAAATGGCAACAGAAAAGGAGCATTGGTAAGTGCTGCGATCACCTTACCTGCAAATATACTTGGCGATAAACAACAGAATGAGCGACAACACAACGGCGCCTATAACGAAGAACACGTGGTTATCCTCATGGATCCAGTTCAAAATCACCGCCAACGGTGCCTGCATCCACACCAACCAGACGTGCAAAAAGAGATTGTTACATTCATAATCGTGTAACTTTTGGCAATTGGACTTTTTTTTTTAGCTTCTTTGAATATATAAGCCTTGTTGTAACGCGTAGCTTGAAAAGTTGTGGTCGCCGGCACACGTACCAGCCCCACACGCACGGTATCCAGCACCTCCTGGCCCAGCACCGACACCATCACTTCCTGCCCAACACTGGTCAACAGGAAGTTAGCGAAGAGCAGTATGGGCAGGATGAGGGACAGTATTCCGAGAAGCAGACCCTTGCAGCGCGCAGTGCGGTTGTGCTTGCTCGCTTCCCTGAAAAATAAGGACATGGAGGTTTGCACCCATTGTGGTGGTGGTGTTTAATTGCTCTAGCAGCTTGCACAGAAACTTTCAGCAGTTTTTTTAAAGACGTATTGTGCTTGTCATTGCTATCGCATTGTTTGACAGATGTGCAAACTGTGTAACTGCTTAGGCGGTTTGTGATTGATTACGGTGACTGCCACATCAGTTTGAGTCACTATAACACGCCCGTCGCACCGATCGTCATGCAGCTTGCGGTCGATGGTGCTCGCAATAAGCTCGCAGTCTTTCTCCAGCGTGTTGAGCGTATTCTGGATCGTCTGGTTGATAGTCTTCTCGATGGTCTTGCACACCTCTTCAATCTGGTTCACGCAGCGGCTCAACTGCACACGAAAACCCACCCCCACCGTATAGCCTTTAACAAATTGTTGAGGTAAGTGCTGTTAGCGAGCACTAATGAAGGCCAACACCACGCCTGGCTGCCGTTGTCTTCCCAGTACAAACAGTTAGACACTCCACCAGGCAATTCTAATAGTTGAGGTCTAGGTCCAGTTCAACTGTTCACCACCGATATTAGTCGTGAGTGGGAATCGAACGCCGGTCGCCGGATTTGCAATATTGCACTAACCGATACACTACCATTCCCCATAGACGGGAGTCCTGATCCTTTGACACAGCCACACTTTTATCCTACTCAGCAGCCTTATTACCACGTCAGAGCACTTAGGCAGGGTGACCTTAAATCCTCGGTTTGAATGTCAATTACAGCCGCCTGCGATTAACTGTTTCGGGCAGGAAGAGCAATGCGGCACGATTCATTCTTGTAATTCTATGCTCCCACATCTACAATCCCCAATTTCACCAACCCACACTCACACACATGGAGACGTATAGTTAAGCAAAATCCTCACGACCCAAAAGATTCAGTGGCTTGACAAAAGGGCTATTCATGTACTGTAAAACATTGAGTAAGAGCAAAACATTCCTTTTAATTTTACACTGACAATATTCAATATGATAATGGTTAAATCTCCATTTGTGTGCGAATTAATAACTCATTTTATAGCGACCAACAAAGTCCTCTGCACGAATCTTGCTGGGATTCAGATGGAACATTCCACGCTTCTGACACTGCGTTTGGGCGCCTGGCCCAAGTCTGCCCTGCCCACAACCCGAGTCACCGTCTGGACGTTTCTAACAGCTTTCAAAACAGTCTAAAAGTTTACGTAACTATCACATTTACAAACGAAGGTTTAACGTTACGCATGTAACTACAGGATTCGTGGAGGGGGTGGGGGGGGTTGCGGTAGGATAACACCCATCAGAGAGACTTATAGGAAAAAGCATAGCAAAAGGTATTGAACTTAACTGGGGTCATTTGTGGTCTGGGCTACTCGATTAAGTTAGGCATGGTAACTGGAAACAAAACAGACTTTAAAGTTACAGTCAAGTGCAAATCTCTTGACATTGCTCCATTGATGTGTGCTGCGGGAGTGGTGGTGACCTCATTGGAGTGCTATACAGCAACTGAGCATCAAACTATCTGAAAAGTGTTCTTTTTCTTCTTAATAACAATGCACTGAAACTGATGTGAAACAGCCCAGAACGCAGCCTAGCGGGGCACACGTCTTTTCCAAAAAAAAGTGCCAATTTGTTTTTGTTTTTTTGGAAATGCCATAATTTACAGTTCATGAATTCCACAAATCACTTCGCGTTGATGTACAACATCATCACATTATTTGCAATCACTCTAAAATATAGTACAATTTCTTAAAATAAAGCCACATTTGTCCTGCTAGCTTGGCGACTTTAGGTGACTGGCACAGTGCAGTAGGTTTTTTTTCCTTTTGGACAAAAGCCACGATTCTGGGACGGCTTTTAAGTGCATAGCTGGACGGCACCTTGTTGGCATTGGGGATGTAGATAGTGGGCATGTCGAAGCCACACTTGTTAAGACCGGGCCGCTTGCATAACTCCTGAACAATCTGCATCAGGACCCTCTGCAGAACAGGACAGAGGGAAAAAAATAAGTAAAAATTGCACGGTGCCAAACAAAAACCACAAAACAATAGCAAGGAATGATGCCAACTCTGCAGCAGCATTGGGTAAAGTAAAGGAAATGATTTATGTGGCTGGCAGAGAAGAGGTTTCTGCAAACGTATGGTGGAAAAATGTTAAATTCATCATAATTAACAAAAAGTTGTTCCAGCCAAACACATGAATCAGGCCATAATTGCTGTATAAAAAAAAATGCGTCACTTGTCATTCATCCCTGACGTATACCATAAAACATTTACACATGTGTATATATTAAATTCGGCAATATAAATGACGATAACTGCGAATGTTATTATATTTGTACTCAAACACGGTCGCCACAACTCTCAGAAGTGCCAGCTCAGTTGCGTCTGTCCACACGGGTTTTAATGCCCTAATCCTAACGACCACAGACCGAGGCTCTCCATCCCTCCCTCTTCCCTCCCTGACCTGGCGGTCACTCTCCGAGCCGGCTTCGTCTGCCTTGCTAAGGTAGAAGCGGATCTTTTCACCGTGGCTCTCATTGAGTCGCTCGACGATGTTAAGCGTGCGCTTGCAAAGCGCCTGCCCCATTGGGTCGAAGAACACGAACAGCAGGTCCGACAGCTCACCTGTCACCGACATATGCGCGCGCGCGCACACACACACACACAACAACTGGAACCACCATCTCACCACTGTGCGACAGTGACGTCGCCACAGTGTCGAGTGTCAGCACGATGCACCGAGATGACATAACGTGTCGAATGCTCGCTGGCAGGTCACGAGATGGACCCAAGCACTGTGTTCTAATAGAAATGACTGGCAGATTGACCACATGTGGTCCCCACTGTCCGTGGTTATGCATACACCCCTACCCCCACCCCACCCACCTTTAGTCTAATAGACAAAAGGAAAATCCTGTTGGAGAGCACCTTTTAAGGCCAACAGGGGTACACGAAGGGGTAGTTTGGCCAGCATCATTCCTGGCCATGTTCGCCTCATTAGGACGGATGTTTACACTTCACAGCCATGGCTGGTAACATCATCTCTCATTGTCAGAAACCGCTTAATCCTGTAAAGGGTCGCGGTGAACCGGAGCCTATCCCAGGAGACACAGCGCAAGGCAGGGATATACCCACCATAGGACGCCAGTCCATCAACGGGCACTGGGCAATTTAGCCTGAAAGTTAATTAACCTATGCAGCAGCATGTTTTTGGACTACGGGAGGAAACCGGAGTGCCCGGCAAAAACCCACGCGAACAAAAGGAGAACATGAAAACTCCACACAGAAAGGCACCCGAGCCGAGATTCGAACCCGGGAACTTCTTGCTGTGAGGCGACAGCGCTACCCACTGGGCAACCGTGCAGCCCCCATGTTTGCAATGCACAGCAATGGCTGGTAACGTTTTAGTCATAAAAAAAACCCAATAAAACATTACAGTAAAATAACACACTAGCACTGAAGGTCATATATACAACCAGCTAAAGGCTTAATTGACCCACAGAATGTCTAGTGGCAGTGACTAACACTATTAGCTCATCGTTTTGTGCACCAGGAATTGAAGGAGAGATTACCACGTTTACAGCGCAGTGCAGGGTAGTGTGCTAGACACTGTGTCTCACCGCTTCCCACTAACACACATTGTACAAGGGCGGCCGGGTTTATTTCTAAAACGTGCAAAAATGCACAACCGCACAACAATCTGAGCGTGCACAGCCTTCTTGCACAAGGCAACAATACAGAAACATAAATATTAACATGACAAGTTGAGGAAATTAAACAAAACGAAAATGTTAAAACAATATTGCATAGTTTGAACAGTGTAAAAACACACCAAGCACAAGGCGTCTAGCCCCAACACTAATGATTAATTAAGTGTAAAGTACATACTGTATCTAAATCCACTGAAGCGTCCCAATCGTGATTTTTGCGTGGTAGTCCCTTTTCCTCTTATTTCCCATGGCTGTTACTTTCTCGTCTCCTCATACATCATACCTTCGACTATGCTCATTCGGAAGAAGCACCATGCGTTGAAAGGTTCTGAGAATGTTTCTCCATAGCTGTTCTTTTGCGGTAACTGTGTTGAGCATCCCTGCTTTCTTTTTTAGGTTTCATCTCCCACGTTGGAGACAATCACAAGATGATTGCTTCAAAAAGCTGCTTCTCTCGGGACAGCCGCGTCGATCGCTCCCTCTCCCTCCATCGCGAGCGACCGATACGGCTGTCCTGAGAGAGCAGCTTTTCGAAGCAACCATCATGCATCGAGCCGTGAAAACCTACATCATTGCATTGTCATCACACGCAAAATGTATTTACCTAGCCCCAGTAGGGCCTTGTCCACATCAAATGGATACTTCATGTCACCGTCCACTAGGCCAGGAGTGTCTATGAAGGTCACCAGGCTGAACTTCTTCTGTTTGGATGTGGAAATCTCCGTGCACAGGTACTCCGACACACCTGAGTGTGTCGAGTGGTGGGGGTCAGCGAAGCAAAGGGAACAGGGCAGAGATGGCGCATACAGAAAATGATGCTACGCCGCAGCAGAATGGCATCCGAGAATAACATCGTCAGCGTAACCGCGACGAGCTGGTCTCAACACACATACAAAAAAACACATCACGTAAAATTGTGTCACATTGGAGTAAGTACAGCGCTGAAAATTAAACTAAGTAGTTTAAATGGTCATGTGACAAACACTGCTCGCCGTGCCTGGGTCAGTGCGAATGTGCCGTCCACTGCTTTGTGCACCGGTCACTTGCGAGGTTTCACGGGGGTAGTAGATGTTTTATCCACCTCCCGTGGGAACAATCTAAACCCGAGAGTTCTTTATCTCATGAAATGAAACGGACCACACGCAATAATGATAAAAAGTGGAAGCGAATGAAACACAAGAATTACACAAAGGTGACAGACAATAGTTTCCGCCCAACAAGACATTCACATTTTGCCCGGGTGAATCATGCTAACGTCATGAATCTTCCAGACGAAAGAGCATGGACACGCCCTTTGCTTTTCGGCATTTACACCCCGCCCTCATCCAGCAGCAAAAAAAATCTTCTTAACGTCAATAGTGGCGTAGGGAACAAAGCACCGGAGCAAATATGAAGGCTGCATTGAAATAGCGAATGCACACGCAAACACAAGCCACTACTGCTATGGCGTACAAAAAAAAAATCGCCCGTGTATCATGGAAATAACGTGCAAACAGTGACCGCCACCGACAGAGAGAGTGAAGCATAGTGACGCTTGTACCCAACCAACAACGGAACGTGACGCAGCCCAGGAAAACATAACACCATTAGGAGTGGTGGTGGTGGTGGTAGTCGAGGTAGTCGAGTCGAGTCCATCCTCTGCTGGGTTGATTGTGGCCGCCCACTATAGCTCTTCAACTGGCAGCTTTACTCGCTTCGGCTGGAACTAAAGCTGGCCAGCGAAGGGCTGTAGTGGGGCGGCCATGGACGAACGGAGGCTGAGCTCTCGTGAAATCCCATCTTGTCCACCGAGGGAGAGGTTTACGCGAGTTTCTGCGCGTGGCGGTCGATTCGCTCGACAGACCCTAACGCGGAGACGTCGGCAATTTGCGAAATGCGGCGGCTGGTAGAGGCGTGTGGGAGGCAGCGGCCGAGAAACGAGTCAGATGGGGGAGCGCACAGGGTAGCACAGCTCCATTACGGACTGCGCTGGGCGTTAATAACCAGCAGCACTGCACGACTGTGCGTGATTATGATTATGCCATAGAAGGAGCAGGTCAATATTCAATCATTAAGCACAACACTAAGTAAAAGCATTTTCGAAAACATAGTGCAGGATCCTCCTCAAGCATCAGTAAGGTTTCACTTGGTAAAGGACATTATAATTATACATATCCAGTAAAAATGTAGGGTGGAGAGTTGGGTTGACGTGTCTCTACTAGTGTCCTTGTATACGAATAGGCAATGACTGACAATGCACAACCTTTGTCCATTACATTCATTTCCCATGATAGTTTTTCGTTAGACTGAAGGCACAGTATGGGTTAACATTTTTTTTTTACGAAGGGGGTAAAAGGTTTGGAAAGGCTGTTGCGGCACGCGTTACTAAATTACATGAAACGCGCAGACGCGAATATGTTTCTCTTCACGGACACAGAGCGTACATTACGCATGAGACGATTTATACATTACTCATCATCGCCACCACCATAGCCCCCCCCCAATCCCCAAACGCGCACCTCCCGATGGAACCAGGCGCCTGGGTCACGGCACACGAAGAGATGTCGCATTTCGTTCTGGCCAAGGTTTCACCCCCACATGTGCTTTCAATCCTCTCCCGCTGCGTGGAATGCAATCTTCCGCCGCCGCGTAATGCCGTGTAAGTTCACGAAAACAAATACCCAAAGTTAGCGCCGTTTCCCTCCGCACCCGCGCCCGCCTCCCCCGCCGATTCGGAATCCCACTCGTTAGTCGATCAACGAGGCGACGCTGCCGTGTCTGCCTTCGCAAAACAAAACTGCTAATTGCGCACCATTAACCGTGAAATCACTGGCGGGGAGAGAAGGAAGGGCGGAGTGAGCCAGCTCTTAAGACAACGTAAATCGAAAGAGCAAAGGAGGAAAAGAGCAGACATGGACATAGAGAAGACACGCACATATAGATATTTTTAAAAAATATTCACACACACACACAATCGCTCTAAACGTGGGTTCACTCAACTTGATAAAAAATGCGACTTACCATTTCAAAACTGTCATCGTGGCGAACCTATCGTCTCACTTTGAAACATTAAATAAAATCAATCCTGTGTCGACGGTGTCCCACACAGCACCCGAAGCCAGACAGTTAATGCGTAGTGAGTTTTTCAAAAAACCTCGGGGAAAAGGGGAGGGCTGCTGACATCAACGTCCCATCAGCTGATGGCTGCGTTGCCACGGCGACAGTGACATCATCTGACGCACAACTACTGCCTGCGTGGCCCCACTCTGGTTTCAAATGCGTGTTGCTGGCGTGTGCGCCAGCGTTTGTGCGCACGTACACCGGCGTGTGGGCACGTCGGGTGCCCGTGGCCCATACGCACTCGCGAAGGGCGTGCTGCTCAGCGCATGCGCCTGTCCACCCACCCACTGGCGCTAGCTTTAACCCGCCCGCCAGTCTGCTGGATGAGTCACCACACTGCTGTGCACCACCACCATCACCGGGCCCTTGCCCCCATCCCCTCCCACCAACTGCCCGCCCCCCCACTCCCAGCCAACTCCAGGGGGAAGATGGCTCACCATGTACGGGAATTTTTCCACCAGACAATCCCGAGATGAAAAATGTGTTGCAGAGGGGACTCGAGCCGCCTGACACACGCATTGGGCAAATACCGCTGGCGCTCGTCAACGATTGGCAAAAGCAAGCTCACTTCCTCGAACAAAAATAAACTCGAGCCAAACCGATAACCGAACACATACCTTGACATCAATTCATCTTTACACCAGTAACAGCCATACCCCATCTCCACCATCACCACGGCATAGCCGTGGTGATGGTGGTACATGATGGTGGTACATGAGGATTACATGAACCTGATCGTGTTAAAAAAAAAAAACCTCAATTCGTGTGGTTAAAGAGCACTCCCTGCTGGACAACCTCAATACTGTTAGTAGACAACCGAATCCCACACTCACTGAAATGTATTATATTTCGAGTGAACTTAACAATGTAAATGTTAAATATCGGAGGCGGAAGTGTTAACATAACATGCACTATAATGCTCATATGCAGCAGTATATACACATCTATTATTCACGCAGTGGTACATAATGCACGCAGTGCTGAACGCCACATTTTCATTATGGTAATGTAATTTTCAGACCCGTCCAGTTTCCGTAACAACCATAATTCACTCGTCGCATTGCCCGCCAACGCCCTTCCTGTGCAGACGACGCACCTACCTTCAAAGTTCTGCAAGGCCTTGAAGTGTGGGTAGAGATGGAGAGTGGCATTACCCTGAAAGAGAGAAGAGTTTTACAGTTAAGTAGTGAATTACCCCTCTTACGGGGTTCGCAGCCTCCGAAACCCACGCGCGGCCGCCGCCGCGTCGTCCAAGTACTGAGAAGGTCACCGTGGCCCCACTCTGTGACCGCTTCGCTCCGCACCGACGCTCAGCGCCAGTAGAATTTGCTGGTGCATCCGAAGCCCGGCTCAGTGTGGCAATACCATAGCTGCGACCTTAATCGCGGGCAAGACAGGGGGTCCGCACGCTAAATTTAGGCCAGCTATCCGATCACGCAGCACCTAAATAGCTCCCCGTCACGGCTATATGTAGCCGGTGGCCAACCACCCCCCCTTCTACGTCGTGGATACGGTAGAGCCACGTCTGATGCGGGCGGGCAAGCGGGCAGGCAAGCGGGCGGGCAAGCGGGCGGGCGGGCAAGCGAGCGGGCAAGCGAGCGGGCAAGCGAGCGGGCAAGCGAGCTGCTATGGGCGAGTGTTACACGGCGACCCGGTGCTAACTTTGTTTCGCTGGTTACAATGCGAGCGCTAAATTTGGGGAGCATTGTTGCCAAACGTTATCCCCGTCATCTCATTCTCATTGTCAGAAACCGCTTTGTCCTGTACAGGGTCACGGTGAGCCGAAGTCTATCCCGGCAGACACAGGGCGCAAGGCAGGGATACACTCACGATGGGACGCCAATCCATCACCGGGCACTAAGGGCAATTTCGTCTGCGAGCCAATTAACCTATGTGGCAGCGTGTTTTTGGACTGTGGGAGGAAACCGGAGTGCCCGGCGAAAACCCACGCGGACACGGGGAGAACATGCAAACTCCACACAGAAAGGCACCAGAGCAGAGAATCGAACCCGGGACCTTCTTGCTGTGAGATGACAGCGCTATCCACTGGGCCATCCTTCCGCCCTAAATTATGAATGCAATTACAATTTTTATTGATGCGTCATTAACAGCGTTCAACTTCAGTGCCAACAAAGTGCTCCCCTTTCATCTTCCACGTGTTTTGTTTCGTACCCGTTGCTGTGCCTCCGATATCATCACACTGAATACACCTAATTTCATCACATATTAGAAGGAAAGTAGGTTGAGCCGGGAATAGAGTCAACTAACAAGTTGCTATAGACTGCTAGGCTAAGTGGTGGGCAACAATATCCCCACGGTTGTTCTGTACTTTTATGGTTCTGCACCCCATGATCCTTTGCCTTTCATCAAGTGGAACAGTCCAGCCTGATGAAATATGGTCACGTACATATACGCGCAACATGATCACCTACGTGGCACACTGTAATTATGTTTGTGCAAGTGTATAGATTACAAAATCTCTGCTCTTTTCATAGTGCAACCCTGGCACATTAAAAAAGAGAGCCATTTGGTTTCAACGGACTCACAATTGGCTATGAACAAAAAAAACATTTCTTGCTCGCACTCTTACCCAGTTCCCCCCCCATCCCTCATTATCTCATTACAAAATATTTCATGATTGATGTGGCACTTGTTTATAACTGGATTTCACATCTCACAGGGTACAGGTCACACTAGTTTTGCGACTAATACAACACAGACCGTTTCATTGTTCCGCGAAAAAAAAAACTCTGGACCGCATTCTCAAATGGAAACACGCGAGTCGAGGAAGCTCATGAGAAAATTCACGCATTAATGACGGCTCACAGTGAGGGACTCCCGTTTGCGTCCGCTTGTGACGAACGTGAATCCTTGGGTTTCTATGGCAACTCCAGTCCTCTGAAGGTGTTCCTCCACGTACCTGCGACAGCCCAAGAGCAACACGCGTGTTAGGGTTTTTTTTGAGCATTCGAGCATATTACAGCGAAAGATTTGAAACAAAATCGCACCCACCCCCCACGCCTCCAGTAGCACAGATGGGCAAAATGTCGATCTCTGCCGTTTTATATTCTAAAACTTTAACAGCAGATCTCTTCTCAATTAAGATTGTATCGCGTTATTCGTAATGAATTACGATCACATTGTAATTGTAATTTGGACCGACTATGCTTCTCCAGCTTGTCAATGACTAATGCTCTTGAAGGGTAAGCCAAAGCTAAGGGAGTTTTAAAATGGCAGAGCGGAGGGTTCAGGAAGCTACCGTGGAATGGTTTAAAACCCTTGGTAAGGATGTAGTCACCGACCAATCTGTTATGACCACGTCTCTTGTTCACACTAATTGCGCTCCCAGCCCTTCTGATTATGCTACTTGCTGCTGCGATGTGGCCGTTACAACTGACGGAGGTGAAAATTAAAGGCTCAATTTTAGATCCACAATTGACGAGAAACACGTACTACTTCACATTTTATTTAATCGCACAAGTACCTCCAGTCCCCCCTCCCACATCCCAAGTTCTTATAAGCTTGCTCAACTCGAGAAACGCGGTTATCTATTACACGCTCGTTCCATTGGTATTGTGTTCTTATTGCTGCTTGGTATTATTTTAGCCAGTGGTCTTACACTCAGTGAGCAGAATGAAACACAGAAACACATAGGTCTATATCAGAGACGCAAAGTTCATACCGAGCTGTGGGGGCTAAAACGTTAAAGAACGCAAAAGAATGCTAAAAATGTGCACTAATCGTGATGTGCGCCAATTTGAAATCGCTGCGCAACAGCAAGCCATGAGCGCGGTGGAGGCGGCGTGCGCTTGGCGGCCAAAGCCCTGCAATCTACGACAGCGCCACTCACCACTCACAAAAACCCATCCAGCTTGCGGTCTCTCTCTCTCGCTCCCCTGCATCAGCTCTTGTCGTTGCTCTCACCAGTTGATAAAGGAGCTCTTGCCAGCGGAGTGATTTCCCATCAGCATCACCGTGATCTTCTTCCGGGGCGGCAGCAGACTGAGGCCAAGGTCGCCCGCAACCTTGATGAGCCCTGAGAGCGCAAACGCACGCACGCACCCACGGACACAGACGTCACGGCGCAATTCAAACGGTCACACCGCACAAGCAAATTCTCGAAATACTAAATTTAATCCTTTTTTGGCTGCTTGACGCGCAATGCCATCATCGGTATGCCGTCGCAATTTTATCACGTTTTTTCAACTCCAAGTTGCCAATCCTAACCTACCGTAGCTGATCGCCCAATGGTTGATTTATGCGACCTTGGAGTTCATACGACTACCCTCGCAGCCACTGATTGATGCGCTCAAGATTTTGTTTATCCCCCGTTGTGTTGTTATTGGTTGTATATTTTTTATAACAGCAATCACCTTCTCCCTCCAACCTTCGCCCAGTTTTTTTTTTGTGTATATGCCAACTTAAGACTGCGGTTGAAGACATTCTCATGCTATTGGTTCAGAAACATGAAGCGGCCTCACTTTCCAGTGGGGGATAAAACAATAATCTACGCCGTCAGACAGCGCTGTATCGTTGCCCAAAACGTACTTCGAGCCGATCCTCCGACTCATTAATTTGTCTTAGTCACCCTCTGTGGCGTCTGTAACCCTCGGGGAAAATAGGGTTGTGTGACCGATTGCATAAACCACTTTAAGTGGAATTTTCCACTCTTGTCATTTGGAGTGGTCGTCATCATGGGCCCTAATAAATCCAATGCTAGATGAAGCACTCACCACCATAGCTATCGACCATTTTCAATACCCTGCTGTATGCACGAACATTGGCCATGATCAATCCACTGCTGAATGTAGGCCGCTGAATTATCATCAGCGATGGTCGCGCTACTGCGGGATGAAAGTGGCGCACAGGTCTTCGGGTTCTCTATGTAACGGAGGAGACTTCACTAACCATCCGTGCTGTCAACAAGGACAATATGACCGGAGATGGCCAATAGCTAATGTTGTGCTCGGGGTAAGATTAAACAGGCCACACAAAGAGCTCTTAACACAAAGAGCCCACAAGTAGGCTGTGTGTATCTTGGTCTGCCTGACACGCGTCAAAAACTTCACTAATTGGAAAATATTCTCAAATCATGTTCTCAGGCACAGAGCCATTGCGTCCCCGTGGCGTCATCGCGCCCACGCACAGCTGGAATGTTGGGGACAATGACGTCGCAGAGTGCTGCAATGTCACGCCTCGAAGTGGTTTTAAAGAACTTTTTTTTTGCTTAACGTACTTTCGAAGCAATCTGAAACAGCCGGGAAGACGCGCGCACACACAAGTGATATTTATCTACAAGATTTAAACCAATTGTATTGGTCTTGGCCTGCGTCTCTAAGGCAGTGGAGTGGGGTGGTGGTGGTGTGTGAATCAATCACCCACAAAATATGGGCAGCCCAATGTAGTTGCAACGCATGAGTCTATCCCCAACATCCCCCCCCCATCTTCAAGCCATGACCCCCGAACCCAGAACGTGGCAGGATTTATGGGCGGCGGCGGCGGCCGGGCTCTCCATAGCGCCACGTCACTGCACCATCACCACCACCACTCCGGTCTCCCGTGTAGAAAGCCGGTGGGGTTGGATTGGGAATTCCGGAGGGGGGGGGCAAGGCAGTTCCCAAAGTAGGGCAGGGTCAGGGATTATAAACAGAAGGGAGGGGAAAGGGAGAGCAGCGTGTGAATAGTAATGGGGAAATATATATTAAAAAAAGGCAAATGGATGGTGCCGGGGAAAGAGGGCGGAGGCTTGGGACAGAAGCCTAAAAAAAAATTGGGAATATTAATGTTCTGAAAAGGGAGAAGGCAGGCCGAGGGCTGGAGGGAACCAAGGGCAGGGCGAGTCAGGGGAAACGAGCGGGCGAGATAAGGCAGTGGCAAAAGTGGCAACGAAAGTCAGGGCAAGGCACGGTCTGGCATCTTTAGCAGGAACCGAGGGAGCCGGAGGCGAGCGGAGTGGCTGCGGTCGACCAAGGGAGAAAAAAATAAGCCACGGCAAAGAAGGGC
>JAZEWT010000002.1:38508429-38525498 GCA_036362905.1 Mordacia mordax
CTATATAGGGTCACGGTGAGCCGGAGCCTATCCCGGAAACACAGGGCGTAAGGCAGGAATACACCCGACGACGGGACGCCAGTCCATCGCCGTTGTATAATTATTTCCAAAAAAATAAACCCCTCATTTTTTCTCACCCTCACCCTTTCACTCTCACTCTCTCTCTCTCTCACCCTCACCCTTTCACCCTCACTCTCTCTCTCTCTCTCAGCCTCACCCTTTCACCCTCACTCTCGCTCACCCTCACCCTTTCACCCTCACTCTCTCTCACCCTTACCCTTTCACCCTCACTCTCTCTCACCCTTACCCTTTCACCCTCACTCTCTCTCACCCTCACCATTTTGCCCTTACTGTCTCTCACCCTTTCACCGTCACTCTCTCTCACCCTCGCTCTTTTACCCTCACACTCTCACTCGCTTACCTGCGCTCTAAACCCCAAACACCATTAATATAGTCATGCTTAAATGTTCTCACGCCTGGAGCCGCCTTCGACACAAACGCCGGGGAGGCGCCTACATCCCTGCAGCGCTGGGGCAGCCACTCTGTGCATGGACACTCATGGGACCCTCCAGTTCACAATTAAAGTTGCCCTCATTTCCGCGGGTCTCTCATCTAACTCTCGCACACCCGACCTCTCTTTGATTCTCCCTCTCTCTCTCTCTCGCTCTCTCCCTCCTCTCTTCCTGGAGGAAATTTATTAATATTTGCACGTAATAAATAGCGATTTAAGATGCAGATCATACAAGATGAAATTAGTTGCACGTACTGTGTATTGTCTGGAGTGTGTATGTTACTGCTTTTCATTGATGGACATAATTTACTTCGAAGGAGCAATAAATCGGACTTGAAAGTCAAATAGTCTCTGTTTCTTTTCAGGGATCATTTATATATATATATAGTTTGTAACTTGTGAACTGGGCTCTAAAGTGAGTCTGCTTTCGCTGTCCGGTCAATCAATTGACGACGGCTGTCTCACACTCACCCTGAAATTACTCTTAACCGCCTGTAGGCGAACGTTCACCTCGGCACAGGTGAATCTGTGTACACGGCGGAGATGTACGCCCTGTACACCGCGTACACGGGGAGATGTACACAGACACAGTAGGCGCGATGCGAGCTACTTATATTTATTGCGTCTGCGACAATAACACTGGACTTTAAAAGTCAAGTAACGCCTGATCATGTCTCCAACGTGCGAGGCGAAACGTGACTGAGTTGAGAGGAGGCGCCCTCGACACGACTACCCGGAAAAGAGCAGCTCTTTGAGAGAACATTTCAGCCACCCGTTTAATCACAGCGCCCGCGTCGGAGATGAAGAGCTCTTGTAAAAGGGGTGCTCGACAATTTTCAGGTCATCAGTTCAACCTACATCATTACATTTTCAGTTCCTCTTAATAACAAAGAGGGAAAAAAAACGTCCTTATACACGTTGTAAATGTCCACCTCCCAAACACGCAGTCGAGTTATGTCGACCACGCTGTTAGCGTGGTCGGACTCTCAGACTCCCCACCGCTCTGTTAAACTGTTGTACTGTGGCTCTCCTTTCTCGACTACTAAATCATTATGCAATAATAATTATTATTATATTATTGGAATTGCCCGTCACTTTTGCGCTGTGCAATCCCGAGTGCTGATGTTTGCTTCAAGGTCATGGTTGGGATTTCAATCATTGTACAAATTGGTGCTGGACAGCACGGTGGCCCAGTGGGTGGCGCTGTCGCCTCCTCACAGCAAGAAGGTCCCGGGGTTGAATCTCGGCTCGGGCGCCTTTCTATGTGGAGTTTGTGAGTTCTCTCCCCGTGTTCGCGTGGGTTTTCGCCGGGCACTCCGATTTCCTCCCACAGTCCAAAACACATGCTGCTGCATAGGTTAATTGGCTTGCAGACTATATTGCCCTCAGTGCCCGGTGATGGACTGGCGTCCCATTGTGGGTATATCCCTGCCTTGCACCCTGTGTCTGCCCGGATAGGCTCCGGCTCACCGCGACCCTGTACAGGAATAAGCGGTTTCTGACAATGAGATGAGAGACAAATTAGTGCTGTGACTTTGTTGAATTGTGGATTTGTTTTTAACGGATTACTTTAATGATTACGGTTAGTGCTTCATTCGTGCACTAACTCGCCAGAAGTTTATTTGTATCCCACGAATTCCCCATCTAGAGCGAGCTCGCAAGCTCACTGGGTGCTGTCTGCTATAATAATAAAAATGCACATCTATGTATAATAATAAATATCTCTCAATCTAAACGTCGATCTACGAGCGAGGCGATTTGCGACATCCGTGACGCGATCTCTGCGGAGATAAATCACGCAGCGCCAAGTGGCAGTCGCCGGTCTCCAGAGACACGTGTAGATACTGTACTGCGGGTGAGACACGTGCAGATACTGTACTATAGTGCGAGGCTTTTCAATCTTTTGCACTTCAAGGCCCACTCAGGTCTGGTCTCCATGGACCGCTGGGTGGCGCTCGTGGCTCACTGATGGGTCGCGACTCACCGGTTGAGAAATGCGGTTGCAGTGTACACACGCACATGGAGACCAAGCCTCTACACCAGCTTAGCCTATACCAGGCCGTTGGCACAATTGCTGTTAGCGAGCATCTATGAAGGCCGGCACGGCACACGATGGAGTGGGTGGCTAACAGTCCCGTGTATAATCATAATTGCACTTCTAGAGCGCTTTTCACCCGAGGGTCACAAAGCGCTGCACAGAGCTGCGGAGAGAACCGCATGTCCACAACAATATTTCTCCCACAGACCAAGGACACGCTGCTGCCTAGGTTTGTGGCACCACGGTTCGGACCGCAGACTCGTGGAAGGCTCGACGATAACGGCCACGGCGAGGATCAGCGTTCACTCCGCGATCTTTCAGCCAGCGAGCAGAGACTTCTTGTCTTTTTGATGTTTTATTGAACAGAGCGCGCGGGCCCGGGCATAACGAACACGAGCGGCGACTACGTCCTGACTCTTCCCCAGGTGATTCTTCTCTCCCTCTGACCCCCTCACGACCAACTGACCACGCTCCGTCTGGCGATTCCTTATATTTCCCTCCGTCCCCCCCCCTTCGCACCTTCCGGATGACCTCACCCGTAGTCACGAGTTCCAATCAATCAAGCATCGCAGGTTCGCTATCACGAGATTATGAGAAAACAAGTCTCGTAATCGCCCGTGCCACGGGTTCACGTGAGCCAACAACAGGGAACTGACGCACCGTCCGCTCGCGCGCCTTCCAGATGACATCATGTATAGACCGGCGAGACAATGGGTAAGCAACAGAAGCTCGCCAACACGGGTTTCGCAATCGCACTGTCCGTCCCGAAAAACTCTGTAACTCCACAGGTTAATTTGCCTGGGGGTATAGTCCTGCTTCGCACCCTGTGCCTGCCGGGATAGGCTCCGGTCCACCGCAACCATAATAGTATTGAAAACGATGTCGCAGTAAGCGTGGTTTTGCTCTCGTCTACGCTCGCTCAAAGCTGAATTTGTGCTACACGTTATCATATTATCAATACCCGTTTCATCTTGCATTGGGTCGCGGGGGGTCGGAGCCTATCCTGGCAGACAGAGGTAGCAAGTCGGGGCTATACCTAAGATGTGACGCCAGTACATCGCGGGGCAATCGGGATAATTTATTTAGCAGGCCAATTGGCCTAGGCAGCAAGCGTGTATTTAGATGGTGGGGGGGAAACCGGAATACCCGGCGAAAATCCACGCGGACATGGGGAGAGAGAACGCGGGAACCGCACACAGAAAGGCACCCGAGTCGGTTATCGAGCCCAGGCGTTCTTGCTGTGAGACGACAGCGCTAGTCACTACGCCACCTCAATTATATATTTTTTTATTAAAACCGGTCTGAATGGAACAGTCCGAGACACAAATCTTGCATCAGCAAGAGAAAAGCTGGTTGTGTGGGATTTTTGAGCTTGCCTCTTGACTTGCAGAAATGTTTGGTTAATAATTGGCGGGGTGAACAGAAAGTATCGTGATTTATA
This sequence comes from Mordacia mordax, assembly GCA_036362905.1. Taxonomy (NCBI): domain Eukaryota; kingdom Metazoa; phylum Chordata; class Hyperoartia; order Petromyzontiformes; family Petromyzontidae; genus Mordacia; species Mordacia mordax. The sequence continues at coordinate 38,512,420 of JAZEWT010000002.1, forward strand.
GTGGCCCTGATGCTATGAATCCCATTTACTTGATAAAATATGTTTTTGCCTTTGCTCATTAATACATTTTAAATAATCCTTATTGCAGATGGCTGACACCGGTTCATATACTATATAAGAGCGGCCTGTAGTGAGGGCATGGGCTCATGAGAGATTATAATCCGGGGGTGGGTAAACGATGAAATGGAGGGATCAGAAGACATGTTGACCACCCTGTAGTTCCAGATAAACACAGCTGGCCAGAAAAAAAACCCTGCTCGAGCAGAAATGTTTTAGAAAAACGATTTCATAATATTTAATAACAAACGGCATACAATAGATTACTGCCCGAGGTAGAGTAGGGCGTTGCTGAGTGCGTGCGTGAACACAAAACTCTCTCCGATCATCCACTTCTGGATGAAGACCCCCTCCCCCCGCCTCGTCACTTCCACGCTGCACGGCTCGTGAGGTTTCACTTTCTCGTGCTTCACCACGGCTGGTCTGTGAGTGTTGCTTGGTGAATACCGAGATCACAGGTGCAAAAACAGTGACTTTGCGCACCACTAAACGTGGACCCGCAGGCGCCTTTAATAATAATTGCATTCAAAGAGCGCTTTTCACCCGAGGGTCACAAAGCGCTGCACAGAGCTGCGGCGAGAACGGCACGCCAACGACATTAGAATGTAAAATCGGCAACAGTAACTTTAAAAAATATATATATATACACATCGTTGCAGAACATGTAAAATATGATCTTACTTTCGGCCATAATTTTAAAATGCTAATTTTTCAGTGTAAATAATACATATATACCGGTGTCGTGTGCGGTGGTCTCCAATCAAAGCATTAGCCAGGTTCAGCCCTGCTTAGCTTCAGAGATCTGATGAGACGGCGACGCACTGTAGACGACATTCGGCATAGGCCGTGTTGATATTTGGTGGATCACGCGAACGAAAGATTAGACTTGTAGAAGAACGTATTTATTGTAAACCCTCTGGAGGTCTTTATGGTATTCAGGAGGGTCCTGCCAAGTGGTAATGGTGGGGGGGTAACATTTTACTGTGTAATTCCTATTGGGATGGTTAAAAAGTAGTTCTATAGAACTAGAATGTGTCGACCAGTATAAATCACGTTCATGTTTTGTTACTACGGGAGCAAATGGAGAGACACGGAGGAAAACTCCTGTGTCGAACGAGGGGAACCTAAAACTGCGCACAGAAAGGCGCACGAGCAGGGAATTGAACCCAGGTGCATTCTTTTTGCTGCGAGGCGCGAGGTTCACCACAGCGCAGCACGCCCGTCTCCCCATTACTTTGAGCCCCGAATAAGAGCTCACACATAGCCCAGGGCGGTGGCCCAGTGGTTTAGCGCTGTCGCCTCACAGCAAGAAGGTCCCAGGTTCGAATCTCTCGGCTCGGGTGCCTTTCTGTGTGGAGTTTGCATGCTCTCCCCGTGTCCGCGTGGGTTTTCGCCGGGCACTCCGGTTTCCTCCCACAGTCCAAAAAGCATGCTGCTGCATAGGTTGATTGGCTCGCAGGCTAAATTGCCCCGCAGTGCCCGGCGATGGACTGGCGTCCCATTGTCGGTATATCCTTGCCTTGCGCCGTGTCTGCCGGGATAGGCTCCGGCTTCACCGTGACCCTGTATAGGACTAAGCGGTTTCAGACAATGACATGATATATAGCCCAGGTCTCGGTGGCCCAGTGGGCAGCGCTGTCACCTCACAGCAAGAAGGCCCCCGGGTTCAAATCTCGGCTCGGGTGCCTTTCTGTGTGGAGTTTGCATATTCTACCCGTGTCCGCGTGGATTTTCGCCGGGCACTCCCGCAGTGCCCGGTGATGGACTGGCGTCCATCGTGGGTATATCTCTGCCTTGCGCTGTCTGCCGGTATAAGCTCCGGCTCACCGCAACCCTGTACAGGACTAAGCGGTTTCTGACAATGCGTGAGACATAGCGCAGGTCTTCACCTCCGAGTCCACGTACGGTAACAACGCTTTAGAACCCAAGTTAGGCAGGGTTTGCATGTTCAGTAATCGGCCAACACAGCCCCTCCCCTCCCAATCTGCTTCACTGGACATATTTGATGTATGACGTAACCTGTACGTGGTCTGGCGATTGACTAACGATGGCGCAACCCACTTATTCTGCGGGATACACAGATGCGGGGTCGAGAGTGGGGAACGTGGGGGGGGGGTGGGGAACGGGGGGGTCATCGGTCCAATGAAGTGATAATCATCATCACCATCAAACATCAAGTCAGTTGTCGATTCATTTTAAGTGCAATAAAAAATGACGTCACCAGTGAAATTATGTAATGTTTTGGTGTAACGAAATTCCACACACCGAGCTGGTTGGCTTCACGTTCTCCGATCATTCTTACAGACATCACGAGCGGTAAGCAACAAGAACGATACAGCAAGCGATTTGGGTGAAAACAAAATGAAATAATCAGTGTGGAAACAAACTGCATAACGAGCAACTGCCTGCTCGTACAACACAACAACTCCCTGCAAAATACACACATACAAATCTCCTCCCCCAGCACCACCCCCCGCTCCTTTCTCTTCCACAGTTACGCCTCCACCATTGCACGTTGCGGGGACGTTCATGGCCACGGCAGGAAACGTTTGACACTATAGTGATGATTGCTTCGAAAAGCTGGTTCCGATTCATGACGGAAGGGCCCGCGCACAAACAATGGTTTGTGTGGGGTGGCGGCCATTTTCCTAAAACAACGGGCTACTCGGCAGCACTTATTGTAACAGAACGCACACCCACTGGCTGATGAGACACAGACGTCTTGAGCAGACTGGGGCTTATGTTTGAACGTTTAATTCCAAACTGCTGCTGGAATTGTAACTTTGGTCAGGAAGCCCTGGTGGAAATGAATTCAATTTCTATTTTATTTGTTATATGGTCGAAGCCACTTTTTGCTTGTTAATTCCAGACAAACATAACAATGTAATTGTGGTGCCAGGCCTCTCGCCTTGACAGGCTGGGTGTGTACGAGGGGTCATTCGGGGTGACAAGGGGTCAGATTCGGGTGAGCGGGGATTCCTCCAATTCCGCCCCTCCCGAGAACGTAAACATCACGTGGTCTGGGAACATGAGGCGACACGTGTGGTGATCAGACATATTGGTAGTGTGCTGCACGTTCCCAAGTATCTTAGAATCCAGTGGACGAGGCAATACACCGAATTTTGTTGTCCTTCATTCAGTGACAAGAGACACCAGACAGGTTTTGCCAAAAATTGGAATTATATAAAATACGCCAAACAGCTCACAATTGGACCCACATTTAAATTATGGAAATGGAAAGGCACCCGGGTCCACGATTCCATGAAAATATCAGTTTATGAGAATGTGTTTCCTGCATTTCTCTGACTTCTGAGATATAAAATAAGCATTCAATTTTAAATCCATGAAAGACTAAAAGGTTCCCTATGATATTTTCCCTGGGGAACAATGTTCTCTTGCGTTCACACCCAATTATATCCCTGGTTGCACCTGGACCACTACATGCTCCTCAGATCCAGAAGTATTTTGGTCCTCTTTACATTCGTACCCATGCAACATCTCCTCGTGCAATTCCCCCCACCTCACAACCACCTACATTGAAGGCAAAAAATTAAAAATTCACTGCCAACAACAACGTGGAGACGAAACAAATTCAAGTTTCCTCGGAAACGAAGACCGGCGCAGCTCACTGAGACGCGACCGGGATCACGAGCACGCCGGGCTGGGCAGCTCGCTCATGGGGATGTTGACCCCGGAGGGGTCGTGCTTGCATTGTGGGGGCAGCGATAGCTGCTCCGTCGCCGACACCACCAGCAGCTTCCCTCCCTCCTCCTCCACCTCGGCGGCAGCGCCGCCGACGGGCGGGAGGTTGTCCGCGAGCGGCCCGTGGATGGGCAGCGGGGTGATGGAGATCAAGAGGCGCTGTGCGTGGAAAAGAGGGTACGAGTTTCAGTCGCGGACAGCGGGCGTTAACGTTACGTTCGTGCTAGAAGCATGTGGGGGTTTTGCTGTTGTAAGCTGCTTGGTTGCCCCAACAACCCAAAGTGGCGGCACGGTGACTATGCAGCGGTAATATACACGTTTGGCAGAAATCAAGCTCTGCCTGGGGCGGTTGTGTTCCTGCTTCGCACGCTGTATCGAATTTGTGTGTTTTCCTCCTGTTCTGTGTATGTTTGGGCCAGGAACTCCAATTTCCTCCCACAAGTATTACAAAAAAAACTCGTTAATTAAATAGCCGATAATATCATAATATATAGGATGCAGTTTCTGGCAAATGGGTGGCACGGTGGCGCAGTGAATAGCACTGTCGACTCACAACAAGAAGGTTCCGGGTTCGAATCTTGGCTCGGGCGCATTTCTGTGTGGAGTTTGCATGTTCTCCCTGTGTCCGCGTGGATTTTCGCCGGTACTCCGGTTTCCTCCCACAGTCCAAAAACATGCTAATGCATAGGTTAATTGGCTTGCAGACTAAATTGCCTGCAGTGCTCGGTGATGGGCTGGCGTCCAATCGTGGGTGTATCCCTGCCTTGCGCCCTGTGTCTTCCGGGATAGGCTCCGGCTCACCGTGACCCTGTACGGGACTAAGCGGTTTCTTGCATTGCGATGAGGAGATGAGATGTTCAAACGTGGCAAAGTCATTTGTTCATTGCGTGCACGGAAATCTACAGTTGGATGACGGCCATGCACATTGTGCCGGGTGCTATTTGACTCTACGTCACCATGTGGGGAAGCATATACGTCGGAGCATAGCCCAGTAAAAACGATCAGTTTCACTGCACTGTCCTCTCCTGCGCTCAACTCAAAGCCTTAGAGGCATATTCATAGTTTTTTGGGCATTTAACGTGGATGACCGTAATTACGCCAGCTGATAATTTCACGTTTTCTGTGTTTTTTTTTATCCCAAACACCCAGTGCAGTTGCTAGAAATCGCATTTTTGTTCACAAAGCACTTAAGCCTCGGCAGGATGTCTATGCAGTGGAAACAGCCACACCTCACAGAATTAAGGTCCTGCCCGAGAAAATTTGATTCTCACATCAGGTGCCTTTTTGTGTACCGTTTGCGTTCTACCCCTGTTCTGCATTAGTTTGCTCCAGGTTCTCTGGTTTATACTCATTGATTGGACAATAACACCAAAATACATACCGGTGCAGCGTCTGTCAAATGTTGGCGCCGGCCGACCAAATGGCTGCCTTCCCCCGTCCCTGCCTGTTCGCGGTTTCTTTACTCCGCCGAGTCGTGGACGAATGCCGTGCCTCGCGTAAATGAGCCGGCACCAAAATCTGACTGTGCGCCCTATGTTATGTTATCGGCCAACTAATTAGTGAGTTTTTTTTTTGGTGTGGGAGGAATCCAGAGAAGCCGGCGGGAGGAAACCCAAGCAGAAGAGGGGAAGAACACACAACCTCCACACAGAAAGGTGAGCGTTTGTTAGTTGTAGGAAGAAACCGGAACACCCGGGGGAAAACCCCACGCAGAACAGGGTCAGAGACCACACAAATTCCACACAGAAAGACACCCGAGGTGGGAATCGAACCACCCCGGGCAGGACCATCTTTCTGTGAGGTGCAAACGTTATCACTGACGTTAGTCCAGGGTGACGCAGAGGTAGCAACACTTTATGGAAAAACGCATTGCCCCCTCGCACACACGGGTTATTTTTATTTTTTTTCTCCAGGCCCTCTGCTCTCCCCCCACGCGAAAACGTTCGCGACTCGTCCGAAACCGTCGCATACGCGACACTAGATGATCGGCCGTGCATACGAACCTGTCTCAACGAGCCGGGTGTGGTGTAGAGAGTGTGCGCGGCACCCAGAGGGATCCACACGATGGACAGCAACGACACGAACCAGCCCAGGACCTCGGCCCAGCCAGGGTACAGGTAATGGCCGTAGTGCGCCGGCTTGTACTGCACGATGCTGAACACTAGGATACTCTGTCGAATGGGGTGGGGGGGGGGCAGGGATGGGAGGGATGGGGGGCAGGGACACCAGGTCTGTTTGACAGGTGCTGCTCGAAGTTGTGAAAATCAAATGAAATTGACTGGAAATGTAGACACATGTACTATCATTACCAATACCCGCTTAATCCTATACAGGGTTGCGAGGGGCTGGAGCCTATCCTGGCAGACAAAGGGTACAAAGTGGAGCTATACCCAGGATATGACGCCAGTACATTGCAGGGCACTGGGGGTAATTTACGCAGCAGGCAGCAGCGTGTCTTCTGACGGTGGAAGGAAACCAGAGAACCCTGCAAAAAGCCACGCGAGGAGAACACGTATGCTCACTCGAGGGTCACAAAGTGCTGCAGAGAGCCGCAAAGGAAGAGAGTTATGGTTTCAACTCAGATTTCTTTTTATTAATCGTATTTAAAAAATAAACAGAGAAACCATCCAAATTACGCCGCTGTGGGTAAAACAAAACGAGCAAAACTCAATGGTTCAACCGTGAACCTTTAAGGTGTAAGAAATTAAACGGTTAAAAAAAAATTCAACGCCTATTTTTTGCAGAGCGGCGTTCGACTGAGGGTACGCTGAAAGATACTTATAGCGTCACAAACACATATCGTTAAAAGAAACGTGGTTAATCTCATCTCATTATCTGAAACCGCTTAATCCTATATAGGGTCACGGTGAGCCGGAGCCTATCCCGGAAACACAGGGCGTAAGGCAGGAATACACCCGACGACGGGACGCCAGTCCATCGCCGGGCATTGCGGGACAATTTTTAGTCTGCGAGCCAATCAACCTATCCAGCAGCATGCTTTTGGACCGTGGGAGGAAAACGGAGTACCCGGCGAAAACCCACGCGGACACGGGGAGAGCATGCAAACTCCACACAGAACATGGTTAATCAGCGCATTAATATTTGTACCGCTAAAACCACGCGCCAACAATTTAAAACGGATATGTTTCACTGCAATGCGCAGCGGACTGTAAGCAACAAGTGGTTGAGAGAGTCACGTGCGCAATCGTTATTCCGTCGTTAACAGGCGAATGGTCGCTAACTGACTACATTGGGCTCTACGGGAATCCCGTCATTAAGCGATTAGTCTCCACCAGGGTAGTGGTCCGTGAGTGAACACACGTCGTTAAACAATTTGTCATTAACAGGGGTGGTCGTTAAGAGTGGTTCCGCTGTATATATATGTTAAGGCTATGGTGTTGTTGGCCAGTGTGTAAGGGTTTTTTTTTTATTGTTCCCCGCACTTGTCCCCCACTGCCAACATAGCATCGCCACGTAATATGCATCGCTACGCACGTCTATGGCTCCGTATCAAAGTCTATGGATCTCTGGGTCTATTTATTACGATAGAAATCTACGAACCTATGTAAGTCTGGACTGAAAAAACTTTCACTTAGTTTGGGTGACTGAGGGGTGGTGGTGCAGTGGTTAGCGCACTGCGCTACAAATCCGGCGACTCAAGTACTATTCCTACTATCAACCTCATCGGTGAAGAATATTCGAACCGGCCCTGGGCCTCCCCTAGGTCGACTCAGCCTTTAAACGAGTTCCTATTCACGGTGTGTAAACATCGCCATCAGGAAGACAAAGTCGGTGGGACGTGGTGGTATCTCAGTGTTTGTGCACGTGCGGGGAGAGCTGCTCACAGAGACGAGCACGGGAGCGCAGAACCCCCAGCATACGCGGAAGAAGATGCTTGGCGGTCGTCCCAACATCTCCTCGACGTTGCTGGAGAGGCGCTTGACTCCTACACAAGGACACGCGCAATGAGCCAGGCTCACTCGTCACCACCACCCCGCGCCTACAGCTTGCGGGCTCGCCAAGTACTTTTTGCCGTAATATTAGACATCTATCGTCATCGCCGATTAACTCCACGAAGGCCCAACTTCCTCACAACAACTGGCTACGAACACCAGCATCGTCGTCATCCCCATCGTCGCCGAGTGCTACGTGTCGGAGTGAGCGTTCGTCTCCGCGACAATCGTCGCGCCAGCGTCAGGTGGCATCGGTGGCGACGACGACGACATTCTGAGTTTGATCGCCGCCGCCATTATTGATCAATCGTCGCTATCCGTGGCGCGAGCAGAGCCGAGGGGTCGCGAGGAAGCTCTCGTCCGCGGAGGACGGCGGCGGGGGAGGACGGGAAGGCCTCCGTCGAGCAGCGGATAGACCCGGAGCTAGCGGCGATGACGGCGGCGAGGGATGACGGGCGCGGCGCGCGGTGCGGGCGCCACGCATACCGTAGAGCCAGCAGACGGCCACCACCTCGAAGAAGGCGAGGAACATGAGTGACACCACCGCCGTGTAGTGGTCCATCAGCTGGAATACGTAGATCCCTCCCTGCGGTGACGGGGTGGGGGGAGGGGTGGGTGGCGTGCCGGCGCAGGGGGTAGGGCAGGGAGCAGGGTTGGTGGATTGCACCGAGATCACCGTCGCGGGGCTGCGACGGTCATGAGAGTTGGCGGTGGCACGGCACGAGTGTCGGTGCGAGTGTTGGCGAGTGGTTGGTTGTGTGTCCGTGTGAGTGTTGGTGAGTGGTTGGTTGTGTGTCGGTGCGAATGTCGGTGCGAGTGTTGGCGAGTGGTTGGTTGTGTGCCGGTGCGCGTGTTGGCGAGTGGTTGGTTGTGTGCCGGTGCGCGTGTCGGTGCGAGTGTTGATGAGTGGGTGGTTGTGTACCGGTGCGAGTGTCGGTGTGAGTGTTGGCGAGTGGTTGGTTGTGTGCCAGTGTGAGTGTTGGCGAGTGGTTGGTTGTGTGCCGGTGCGCGTGTCGGTGCGAGTGTTGGCGAGTGGTTGGTTGTGTGCCGGTGCGCGTGTTGGCGAGTGGTTGGTTGTGTGTTGGTGCGAGTGTCGGTGTGAGTGTTGACGAGTGTTTGGCGCGTGCTAGTGTGCGCTGGCGAGCGTTGCTGTCGGCGCCGTGGGTCGCTGCGGGACCTGCGTGATGTTGGGGAGACCGAGCAGGAAAGCGACGAGACAGACGAGCAGCACCACCACTTCCTTGCGCTTGAGATGGCGCAGGAGCGTAGGGCCGCAGCCGTCCATAAGGCTGGTCACCATCACCTCAACCATGGCGAACTTACACGCACACACACATAAACCATCACCTTCACCACAGCGAACTTACACGCACATACACATAAACCATCACCTCTATCATAGCGAACTTACACACACACACCATCACCTCCACCATAGCGAACTTACAAACACACACACACAGCATCACCTCCACCATAGCGAACTTACAAACACACACAAACCATCACCTCCACCACAGCGAACTTACACACACACACACAGCATCACCTCTACCACAGCGAACTCACACACACAAACCATCACCTCCACCATAGCGAACTTACAAACACACACATAAACCATCACCTCTATCATAGCGAACTTACACGCACACACATAAACCATCACCTCTATCATAGCGAACTTACACACACACACCATCACCTCCACCATAGCGAACTTACAAACACACACAAACCATCACCTCCACCATAGCGAACTTACAAACACACACAAACCATCACCTCCACCATAGCGAACTTACAAAGACAAAGATCCCCCATATAGTCTTAACAGACTGTAGGGTTAAGGGCCGTTAGCGAGCACCTATGAAGGCCGACACGGCACATGAGGGGGTAGATGGCCAGCACCACGCCCGGCCGCCTTTGCCTTCCTGGTGGAGATGTTTACACACCGCCCCAGGTACTCTTTTGAGGAATTCACCACCGCCGCCGCCGCCGCCGCCGCCGCCTCCCTCACCAATGCGACCAAACCTCACCTGGGAGTCGAGTCCCAGGCAGAGCAGCATGAAGAAGAAGGCGACCGCCCAGAACGGAGACACGGGCATCGTGACGAACGCCTCCGGGTATACGACGAACACGAGCCCCGGGCCTGAGCGACGCGCACGCACACACGCAGCAGCCCCCGCTGAAAAACATCAGTGCGCTCTCCCCTCCTCCCCCCCCCCCACAACCTCGCAGTTACAACACGCCACGACAAAGGAAACGACGCGTTCAAACGCCGGGGTCAGGGTTGCCACTGATGGTCTAAAAAAATAAAAACCACTCATCGTAAAATCCCTTCCGTCGAGGCCTAAATTAGGGAGCAGAGACAAAATGACATGGCTCAGCACAACAGTCACACGTGCACACACAGCATGGTTGTGACTAATGAGTGACGCCCACAGTGACAGGGCACACTGGATGAGTTGATCCGGGAGCGGCAATGTTTTTCGAATCGAGAACCAGGACGAGCGGGCGGCGTACCGTCGGTGGCGATGGCGCCAACGGGCCGCCCCTGGATGTGCGCCATGTACCCGATGGCGGAGAAGATGACGAACCCGGCGAAGATGCTGGTGGCGGAGTTGGTGAGGGAGACCACCAGTGTGTCCCTGTGGGCGACGGACACACGGCGACGGTGATATTCACGCGTGCCGCGGTTCCGCAATGCTCGCCATTTTAATTCGCCGGCCGTGGCGGCGACGGCGCAGGCGGTGCCTGCACGTGGGTCACAACGAGGATTACGGGGCCTCTTCTGGGGAGGCATGCGAAAATGCTTCCATCAACGTGATTGGCTGAATCCCAGGCGAGTCCCGAATTATTGCGATTCACGGTTGATTTTTGGGCTCGGATCGCTGCGTAAAGCGCGCGGCGTAAACCCCTTCTCCACCCGACGCAGCCAAGTTACCGCTGCCTCAGCAGCAGAGCCACCGTATGCTCGCGATTAAACTGCACTGCGTGGGTGCGGCGGCCTCAAGTGGCTGGCAACTCACCGCAGGATGTTGTTGTTGAACTTGTTGTAGCTCGACAGCGAGATGAGGGAGCCGAAGCTCACGCCGATGGAGTTGAATACCTGAGCGGCGGCATTCACCCACACCTGGTGGAGTGGCGGTGAGGTACGGGGGGGGTGACGAGGGGGGGGGCATGTGTCAGGGAGACAGGGAGAGGGGTTGGGGGGCGGCACTCTGGATAAAGCTGCATTGAAGGCAAGTAATGCTGGCTGCACCGTCTGGCCCACAGGGGTTCGATTCCCGGCTCAAGTGTCACCTTTCTGGGCGGCGTTTGCGTATTCTCTCCGTGTCCGAGTGGGTTGCCACCAGGTACTCCGTTTTCCTCCCACAGTCCGAAGACATGCTCCTTAGGTTAACTGTCCTGGCTAAATTGCCCCCGGTGCCTTGAGATGCTAGAGCTTGCGTACCCTGCACTGTACAACCGTCAGAAGAAAAAAAGCTACATAGTTCAACAGTTCCTTCCAACTTAAATAAAAAGTGACCGACTGCTGTTCACCGTGATGTCCCTAATAGGCGCTCACTGACAGAACTTGCCCCGGCACTCTTCGTGACCAAGCAGTAGACTTCTGCATCCGATAACCTGACAAATTCTCAGAGCACACCATCTAAGAGAGCATGCAGATTCGCACGAGGCTTGTTTTAATCTACCGGCAGTCCCTAAATTAAAAAGAGGTTCCATTGATGAGGTTTGTTCGTAAGTCGATTTGGTCCTGAGTTACAACGCAACACAACACAGTATTTTATGTTACACTGTACCGTATAGGAAGGAGTAATGCAGTCAATGATTTCAGGATTTAGATATTATTTGTCCTGCTGTAGATGATGGCTCGCTGATGACCTGCGCCTGCTCAGTAACACTTATTCTTTCCTTCGTTTGTTCAAGATTTATTTTTATCTCTTATCTTATGTCCTCTAAACTACGGCCATTATTTGTCTTTCAATTGAACTGGTTTGATGTTGTTGTTGCTGACATGCTGTTCTTTCCACAGCTCAGATTTCTAACCTAAAAAAAATTGTTGTTGACATGCCATTCATGTGTCGTTGTTGTTGCATTACATGCCATTCTCTCCACACTTCTGTGGAGTGCTCTGTGACCCTCGGGTGAAAATCTCCCTGGAAGCAAATCTATTTATTTATTTACAGCGTTTATTAAACATACAGTCGGAATACAATATTTAATGGTTTACAGTATATTGCAGGCACTGTACTGTACACGTCATGCAATCGACTGTATACCACGACTTTCTTTCGTAAGTACGAGCATTTGTAAATCGGGGACTGCCTGTGCACAGGACAACTGACCCGTTGATGAGGAAGCCTTCGAGAAAACGGTGATGAGGAACGATGAGTTGTTGACGATGTGGAATCCATGTAGAGCCCTTCCCCCCCCCCTACCCCGTACCGCTCCGGGGCGAGCGAGCGAGCGAGGTGAGAGCCAAGCGCTCACCTGCACGTCGGTGAGCCGCCCCCACACGGGCGTGACGAAGTAGAGGATGCCGTTCATGGCCCCGGGCAGCTGCACGTTGTTGATGAGAAGCGCAAGCAGCACCACGTATGGGAAGAGAGCCGTGAAGTACACCACCTGCCCAGACAAACGATCCCCCGCGTACTCCAAGTGCTGTTAAGCGAGCACCTGCAGAGGTGAGCCCGGCCGTGTGCCCAGCGCCACAGCGCCACTGGGGTGTTTCCTGCCTTCGGGCGGGGGATGAGGGGGGGTGATGGAGTGGATTTTTATTTGAAGGGCGCCTGGATCAATTGACCATGAGATAGAAAGATTTCGCAAACTACGTGGGAGGCGAAACGTCACGAACAAGAAATGCGGAAGGCTCGACGAGCCATCCCGAAAAAAGAAACTCTTGAGAGCGATGCCCACGCAAGGACAAGCCCTGAAAACCGATTTCGAACTGACGTAGGGCTTCACAGCTCGATGCACGATGATTGCTTTGCAAAGCCATTCTTTCAAGTCTCAGAATACCTGAATATGCCTGCAATGTGGTAGGCGAAATGTTGTGGGAGGGGGGGGGGCAGTGCTGGACACGGCTATCCCGAAAAAAGCAGTTTTGATCAATCATTAAAACCTACATCGATACACAAGGAAGCGGTAAGACTATCACGACCTCGCGGTCGATCGACCGGCTCTGCCGATCGGCCGACCTCCCTGGCCATGGCCGCTTCACCTTGCCCGTGGATTTGATGCCGCGGAAGATGCAGAAGTAGACAAGGGCCCAGGCGAGCAGGAGCAGTCCCAGTAGCTCCCAGCGCACGGAGCCCAAATCATCCATGCCCCTCGTCATCTGCAGCACCGTGTGACTATGGG
>JAZEWT010000002.1:38525512-38535650 GCA_036362905.1 Mordacia mordax
GGCATTATGGGATACGGTGGGAACAACACAGGGGAGCAGGATCGGGGGGTCGGGGGAGGACATCATGAAAGGTAGGACGCCAGAGCTCGGGCAATTATTGATGCCGGTACTGGCTGCCTTCCCTGCTTATCCATCGTTTCCATCGGCGTTTGTGCGTGAAAGCTGCACACGTTGCATTGTTGACAGTGACCAGAGGCGCACTTTATTAGCATTTTCCGCAGCAATGCCATTTTATAATTATGCATTAAACTGGGTCCCAAATATCCTGGAGACAGACTTTGCCTGAAACATCTGGGAGCTCATCAGCATTGATTTTGGCAAGCAAGAATTTGCTGAAGAAACTCTCAATATCGTCACCGGGCCAAAGTTTTGATCGCACCACAAAAATGCTAACGCAAGTAGATTCCTGCAAGGCCATGGGGTCTGGCCGTCTGTGCGAGATGGCTATAACAGGGATACATATTCTCCGCTTGAGAGTTGCCACTGGCTTTGACGTGCAACTGGCTTCAATGGTGCTTTGTCAATAAGTAAATGCGAAGCCGGATTATGATGATTGCTTCGAAAAGCTGCTATCTCGGGACACCCGCGTCGATCGCTCCCTCTCCGATCGATGCAGCTATGCCGAGAGAACAGCTTTTCGAAGCAATCATCATGCATCGAGCCGTGAAAACCTGCATCAATTAAACCCGGTAATGTTAACTAAAAAAAAAAATTCTGTTCGTGCAGTTGCCGGTGCAAGGATCGGCCGCGCTGCGCGCTCACTCGAAGTAGTACTGGCTGGCGGACATGCGCATGCTGCTGTTGGTCATCGCCGCGCCGCTCACGTTCGACAGAACCGCCGCGCTGCTGTTCGCGGGCCCGAGATTCCTCACGCCGGTGGACGCCCACGGCAGCGGGCTCTGGAAGGAGTGGAAGAGGTAGTAGAGTGCCCACGTGACGATGACGTTGTAGTAGGTGCAGAGGAGGAAGGAGATCGCCACTGTGGCCAGGCCCACGCCTGCGCACGCCCACGTGAGCACCGCCGGCACCGTCAGCTCCACGATCGTATTATTATTAGTGGAATCAGAAGTTGATTTCCCGAGTAAAATCCCACGGGCGACCCAGCCAGCGGTCATTATTCTTGTTGATGACAGCTGCGGTTGCTTTAATCAAATTAGAAGCTACAACCGGAGCGGCACGGTGGCGCAGTGAGTAGCGCCGTCACCTCACAGTAAGGAGGTCCTGGGTTCGGTTTCTGGCTCGGATGCTTTTCTGTGTTGGAGTTTGCGTGTTCTCTCCCCATGTCCGCATAGGTTTCTCCGGGTACTCTAGTTTCCTCCCACGGTTCAAAGACACCCTCGTGCCCAGGTTAATTGGCCTCCTGAGTAAATTGGCCCCAGTGCCCTGCGATGTCCTGGTGTCGCATCCTGGGTACGGCCCCGCCTTGCCACCCTGTACAGGATTAAGCAGGTATTGATAATGACCGAATGAACCACCGTCACCATCGTTGCGTTGGTCATTGTCATCAATATCATAAGGACATCATTATCATCATTATTATCACCGTTGTAATCAATGTCATACCTGATCACAAAGTCAAAGACCCCCGTGTAATGTTAACAGACTGTCGGGTCACGTGCTGTTAGCGAGCACCTATGAAGGTCGACACTGTGCACGAGGAGGTGAGTGACCAGCAACAGCCCTGGCCGCCTTAAAATCCCTAGTAGCAATGCTTGCACACTGTACTAGGTACTCACTTGAGGCTGAGTTGACCTAGAGGAGGCCCAGTAGCAGTTCAGAATTATCGTCACTAGAGCGGCGCGGTGGCCCAGTGGTTAGCGCTGACGCCTCACAGCAAGAAGGTCCCGGGTTCGAATCTCTCGGCTCGGGTGCCTTTCTGTGTGGAGTTTGCATGCTCTCCCCGTGTCCGTGTGGGTTTTCGCCGGGTACTCCGGTTTCCTCCCACAGTCCAAAAGCATGCTCCTGGATAGGTTGATTGGCTCACAGACTAAAATTGTCCCGCATTGCCCGGCGATGGACTGGCGTCCCATCGTCGGGTGTATTCCTGCCTTACGCCCTGTGTTTCCGGGATAGGCTCCGGCTCACCGTGACCCTATATAGGAATAAGTGGTTTCAGATAATGAGATGAGAGTATTAACCATGAGTAGGAATCGAACTCGAGTCGCCAGGTTTGTACCCAGCGCGCTAACCGCTGAGCCACCGCTCGCCATACTCACACACACACACACACAAACACACACAAACACACACGTACTTATAACGACAGATGTGAATGAAAATACGTGTACGTGTGTGTATTTCGTGCATGTACGTGAGTGCGCACACACGTAGCCTGGCGTCATCACCATGACGCTGACTAGACCACCTAGTGGGTAAGAGCAGTTATTATTGTGTCGTTACATAAGGGCAAGCAAGTTCTGCAGTGGTTTCAACATTTGTGCTCTCATTATTAACACATGCTGCTGGGTTGCGAGCTGTTGTTGGCAAGAGCACTGCCTAAACTATAAGGCTATATATCTGAATGCACTGCTATGTGCTTGGACGATGGTGTGCTGTTGACCTGTGCCTGCTCAGGAGCGCTCTTCCTATTATTGTATTTACAATTTTACGTCCTTCATTAATTTACAGTAATTATTCTGCTTTAATTGAGCTGCTCTGATGTTGTTGCTGACACGCCGTTCTCGCCACAGCTCCGTGCAGCGCTTTGTGACCGTCGCCTAAAAAGTGCCCCAGGAGTTCAAATATTATTATTACTACGTACGTTTGACATCGGCGACGCGCACGCACTCTCCAGCAGTTACAAAACGCTCGCAAACACACCGCATCACTGACGCTGAGTGAGCCGATCAACTCACACGTCGCCGGGGGCGACCACGAGATTTGCAAACAAAAACAAAATCAACATCGCACGTTTAGGAGGCTCGCGGTGCAAACGCTGCCTTGAACTCACACCTGGCCGGTACCCCTGCGAGTACCATTGTGTGTGTCGCCGCGTGTGTCTCTCTCGCTGGCTCTCAGTGCTGGTGGGATCGATGGCAGCGTGGCGTGTGCTAACCTGCGCACACGCGGGTATTCTTGCGGAAGCGTGTGCGGGCTCACTAACCACAATTGACCCTGGAGTCTTCTACAGCTTCACGGGGTGCCTTGGTGTTATGTGAGTGCGTGCACGTGGGGAGTTATTATTATTTAGTTGACGCCCTAATTCGGGGCGACTTACATCATTACAGAGGCGTAGCGAGGAAAACATAGAAAGGCGAGAGGAATGCAGCCATGCAATCAGCCGGCACCAACACCTGCCAGTCACTGCGTTCTATATTATATGTTATCGGCCAATTCATTAATGAGTTTTTTTTTAAGTTGCGAAAGGAAACCGCAGAACCCCGAGGAAACCCAAGCAGAAGAGGGGGAGAGAACACACAAACTCCACACAGAAAGTTGCCCTAGACGGGAATCAAATGGCCTCGGGCAGTACTCTCTTTCTGTAAGACGCAGACGATACCACTGCGCCACCCTGGCGCCCCGCCGTCGTGCGGCAGCTGGCGCACCGTACTGCGGACCTGGCGAACCGAGATCGATTCCCTCCTACACCAGCGATGAATATCGGAGCCAGTCTTCGGTCTCGCCTAGGTCGGATAAAAAAAAAGCGTTCCCCACCAATTTGTTGTAAACATCAAGCACCGAGTAGACAAAGGCAGTTCGGGCCCGGGTAAGGGCTGGTCTTCATCGACACGCCTAGAGCACTTGCTCCAACAGCCCGTTAGGGACTATATGGGGATCTTGGTGAACTAAAGCTAAATGGCGACAAAACACAAGTTTTGCTTGTCGGAACCTCTCACCCATTTTCTAACGCTGAACCTACACAATTGATACTTGACAAGGCAGTCTAGAGTCGAGGTGTAACTCTTGATTCCTCACTCACCTTCGAAACACACATCAACTAGGTGATGCAGGTATCCTATTTTCATATCAGAAATAAAGCCAGACAGTGCAACTCGCTGTCACCTGCTGACTTTGAGAAGCTAATACACATCTTCATCTCCTCACGAATCGATAACTGCAATGCACTGCTCCCTGGCACCCCTGCCTACCTGATCAATCGTCTCCAACGTGTGCAGAATGCGGCTGCCAGAGTCCTCATATGCACACCCATCCACTATCACATATCCCCAGTACTAAAGTCTCTCCATTGGTTACCTGTTAAATACAGGATTGAATTCAAGGTCCTCCTTCTCACCCAAAAGGCTCTCACTGGCGCAGCCCTGACATACATCCGTGACCTACTTCAGGCACCCTCCTCAGTACAACTTCGATCCTCTAATACAGGCTTGCTGCATGTGCCCAGGTCGCAACTCTATTCGATGGGTGACAAAGCTTTCTTACGCGCTGCTCCAAGACTCTGAAATGCCCTTCCACTGGAGATTCCATCAGCTGAGTCCTTGGGCATCTTCAAATCTCGTCTCAATACTCACTTGCTCCGTAAAGCTTTCAAGTTCTCCGGCTAGGACCATTGATGAGGCTCAGTGTTGTTGTGCCGGGATGTTGGCTCTCTTTCAACCTGCGCCTGCTCGGGAACATTTGTACCTTCCTTCGTTTTTTGAACAATTGTTTTTTTATCGAATGTTTTATGTCCTATAATTTATTGCTACTGTTTGACTTTCAGTTGAACTGTTCATGGCATGCTCTCCACCGCTCAGATTTGTAAAAAACCCAAGAAAACGTTATTGTTACTGATTTTCCGTTCTCTATCATTGTTGTTGACGTGCCCGTTCTCTCCGCAGCTATGTGCAGCGCTTTGTGACCCTCGGGTGAAAAGCGCTCTATAAATGCCATTATTATTATCTCTGGGAACCCTGCCGCTACCCTGGGAAGCAGGGAGGCTCAGCGGTAACAGGAGGATAGTCCTGCCCGAAGCGGTTCGATTCCCACACGGGTGCAAGCTTCACCCCGCGCTCTTCAGGAGCCACTCGTGTAATCACAGAAAGTCCTGCCTGAAGCAGTTGAACTCGCGACTCGGGCAGACCTTTCTGTGTGGAGTTGGTGTGTTCTCTCTCCATGTTGTGCGTGGGTCTCTCCCGGGTTCCCCGGTTTCCTCCCACAACAACAACAACAAAACACTCATTCATGAAATGGCCGGTAACATCATAACATATAGGAAACGGTGTCTGGAAAATGTTGGCACCTGCTGACTGTGTGGCTGCCTTTCCCCCCTCCCCCCCCTCCCGCCAGTTTCCTAACGTCACCGTACCCATGTCTCATCCATGACCAAGGCGTGTAATTTTCACGGCGCGCTACAAATTGCGCTGTTATTATTATTACCTTTGAGCAGCGGACAGAGCCTGGCGAGCGCGTGCACGGGGCCCAAGCGCGTGTACTGCCCCACGGAGAGCTCCATGAAGAGCAGCGGGATGCCGCACAGTGCCAGCATCACCACGTACGGCACCAGGAACGCACCTGCCGTGGCAGCAGTAAGAAAGGGAGGGAGGGCAGCGTTATGGGAGAGACGGTTAAAGGTCATTTTTGGTGGCGCCGTGCTAACGTCTACATCTCATAGAATGTTTCATGCATGGCGGTTTCATGACCGCCTCGGGTGCCTTTCCGTTTGGGGTTTGTGTTCTCTCCCCTGTTTTGCCTGGGTTTCCTCCGGGTTCTCCGGTATCCTCCCGTAACCAGAAAATGACCGATAACATCTTAAAATATAGAGCCCAGCATCTGGCTGATCCCAAGCTTGCCTTCGTCCTCCCCGTCTCTGCGGTTTCCAGGGCCTCAGGGGCATTCACTCTTCAAAAGAATACCTTCGACAATGAATGAATACGCATGTGATAAATTGTCACCACTTTAAGAAACGGCGTTTAAATAAAATAAATGTTACTTTAATTCAAAGGCTTTCGTGACCAATGTTAGAACTGGCTGTGTCAGATGGTGGAGGGTTAAACGACACTATTTTTTGCGTGACCTGACCCAGAAAAATGGATTTCATTGAAAAAAAAAATGTGTTTTTCATGTGAAAAGGCAACTCACAATCGCAGTGGAATCACAAACTGGAAGGCTGCCAGGCGGTGGGCTGGTGGCAACAATTATTCTACAGTTCTCTCTATGTAGTCCCTTTAAGCAACCGGAGAACGTCCACACACATGAGAAGACAAGACTCTATCCTATCACATTAAAGAGACCGGTGAAACTGATCCACAATATGCTGTGCTGCATAATGCTGGCAAGCCATGGCATGGCACATACCCGATGCTCACTGGAATCGAGTCTCTCAGTCTTTGTGCAGCGATCCACCAACCCTCGGTGCTTGGAGGAGGTAGGGATCGATCTTAGACGGAATGAGCTCAGGAACTTTGTTTTGCAGCCTACCCTCAATCCTCAAACTCTCCCACAATCATATCACGCTCCCCCCCTCTCTTTCTTTGAATCTCAATAAAATTGGACGTAAAAGTGTGACTCTCTCTACCACTTTCTCCCTCCTCCATTCTTTCCATCTGGGAATTGATTTTGTGCGCTTTACCAATATTAAATTGAAATTGAAAGAAATGTCGATCAAACAGACTGTAAATAGTTGAGCATACTGTATATTATCTTAATTGTATATATATGGTGGCTTTCCATTGGTGCAAATAACATCTTCTCCCTCCGCGTGCGGCAATAAATACCTTTGAAATTGAATGAATGTGTGCGCGTTAGAAATTACAAACTGTATTTAAGGGTATGTGGGTCACGGGGTGTAAATAATGTGTTATATTGTATATTGTTTGATTGTATATTTTGTGGTTTGACAATTTGCTTCGGAGGAGGAGAATAAAATAGGACTTATAAGTCAAAGTCTCCACCCACTCCCTCTCTCAATTCTCCTACCCCTTCCTCATCTTCCTCCTTGACCTCTGTCAGTACTGCTCCTTTACTTTCCCACACTCTCCTCTTGCACTCTACCTTCCTCGATCGTTCTCGCTCTACACTTTCCCTCGTCTCCCTTTATCTCACGCACTCCCCTCTCCCCTTCACCTTGACCCGCACGAACTCCCCTTTCCCACCCATACTCTCTCCCATCCACGCACCCACCCTTCACCCCTCTCTCTCCCAACCACTACGGTGTCTGTGGAAAAAAAGGGGGGGGGGGGGCAACCTGGGAACCATCGTGAACGTTCAGGGGAAGGCGTGTGTAGCCAGAAGATGGGGGGGGAGAGCTCCGAAAGCTCGCACACAGTCTCCTCCACCCAGTCTCGCCAAAAACTGGGAGCTGGGAGGCAAATGGTCCCAGGCGCCTTAGATATCCCCATGCGCTTGGCAGAATTCATCTTTAATATAACCCCGGGTGTTATGGATCAATGCCCTGTGTTTGTTGACAAATGCACCAACTGCACTGTGTCGGTTTACCGACATACTTTTACTATTTTGACTGTCCTTGCTTACCCAAGGGAAGCCTCACAGACTCTCAATACTCTCTTTCAGGAGGCCCCTGCATCAGTCGAGATGTAGCTGGCATGTGTATTCTGAACGGATTCACTTGCAGGTAGGGTTTAAGCATTGGGATGATTGACCAGTGCCGGTTTCATTGTGGATTGATTTTTAGCTCTGGTAGGAAGCTGGAGGAAACTCATGCAGAGCAGGGAGAGCGCATACCTAGGCTAAGCAGATAGTTTCCCGATATGAATATATTATAGCAGTGGTTCTTAACCTTGTTGGAGGTACTGAACCCCACCCGTTTCAAATGCGCGTTTCACCGAACCCTTCTTTATTGGAAAAATAAAATGTGATCACCTGCAGCCAGTGATGGCCAAACGGGGCGTGTCATCACGAATCATATGAGTGAGGTGTGTGTCTTGACCTCCACCGAACCCCTGAGACTGACTCACCGAACCCCTGGGGTTCGATCGAACCCAGGTTAAGAACCACTGTATTATAGTAATAATTGTAGTTGGCCGCACGGTGGCAGAGTGGGTAGCGCTGTCGCCTCACAGCAAGAAGGTTCCGGGTTCGAATCTCGGCTCGGGTGCTTTTCTGTGTGGAGTTTGCATGTTCTCCCCGTGTCCGCGTGGGTTTTCGCCGGGCACTCCAGTTTCCTCCCACAGTCCAAAAACATGCTGCTGCATAGGTTAACTGGCTTGCAAACTAAATTACCCTCGGTGCCCGGTGATGGACTGGCGTCCCATCGCGGGTATATCCCTGGCTTGCGCCCTGTGTCTGCATAGGGCTCTGGCTCACCGCGACCCTGTACAGGACTAAGCGGTTTCTGACAATGAGATGAGATGACATAATTGCACATCTCGAGCGCTTTTCACCCGAGGGTCGCAAAGCGAGGCAAAGATTCCGCTATATATAGTGACGTACACAAACCGTCACCAACAACTGCACAAACGAGTACGACAGAACCATTACGGACTGCAAGGGCAAATGCATTTTGTAAACACCGCTATTAATAGACAACAAAAAGAGTTTTAAAACACGGGCGAAAAGGCAGCACAGGGACACCATGCTTACGCACAGACACACACGCAACATTAATAATAATAATTGCATTTCTGGAGCGCTTTTCACCAAGAGTCACAAAACGCTGCATAGAGCGTTTTGTGCAGAGAGAACGGCACGTCAACAACAAGATAAGAAATGGCAAATAGCAACAATTTTTACAAATCCGAGCTGTGGAGAGAACATGTCAACAACATCAAGACAGTGCAATTGTAAGTCCAATAGTAGCAATAAATTACAGGACGCAAAAAAAAAACCGATACAAATATAATTCTTCAACAAACCAAGAATAAAAAATGTTCCCGAGCAAGTGCAGGTCGGAAGAGCGCCATCATCCCGGCACGACGACACTGAGCCGCATCAATCGTCCTAGCAAGAGGGCTTGTAAGCCTTACGGAACAAGTGAGTCTTGTGACGAGATTTGAAGATACCCAAGGACTCAGCTGAACGAATCTCCAGTGGAAGGGCATTTCAGAGTCCGAGAGCAGCGCGCGAGAAAGCTGTCACCTATCGAAAAGAGGTGCGATCTGGGCACATGCAGCAAGTCCGTACTGGAGGATCGAAGCTGTCGTGTTGACGAGGGTGCTTGAAGTAGGTCACGGATGTATGTCGGCGCAGCGCCAGTGAGAGCCTTGTAGGTGAGAAGGAGGACCTTGAATTCGATCCCGTATTTAAGCGGTAGCCAGTTGAGAGACATCAGTACTGGGGATATATGATCGTGGATGGGTGTGCGAATGAAGACTCTAGCAGCCGCATTCTGCACATGTTGGAGACGATTGATCAGGGAGGCAGGGGTACCAGGGTGCAGTGCATTGCAATAGTCAATTCGTGAAGAGATGAAGATGTATATTAGCTTCTCAGCATCAGAGGATGACAGGATGTTGCGCAGTCTGGCTATGTTATTGAGATGGAAACGGGCTACATTGGTCACCTTGTTGATGTGTATCTCAAAGCTGAGTGAGGACTCCAGAGTCACTCCTCGTATCCGAGCTGCCTTAGCAACTTCAACGGTCCGTTCGTCAAGCATCAATTAGATAGGTTCAGCCTTGGACAATTAATTGGTGCGGGGTTCTAACAAGCAAAACTTCTGTTTTGTCGCCATTTAGTTTTAGGAAATTTGAATTGAGCCAGACTTTCACAGTTGACCGTGAGGATGACATACAAAGACCAGACACATTATATGGAGTGGATAGAGATTTGGATGTCATCGGCATAACAAAGGTAGCGGAGATTGAGGCTGCGCAGGATATGGCCAAGTGGTTGTATGTAGATGCTGAAGAGGAGTGAGTGGAGAGCTGAACCCTGAGAAACTTCAGACAAAACAGGACGGATCTCTGGGTTTTGTCCTCCGAGGCTGACAAACTGTTTCCGGTCGGAGAGGTGATAATAATAATGGTATTTACATTTACAGAGCGTTTGTCACCCGAGGGTCAGAAAGCGCTGAGGTTAGGAGCTCAGCCAGTACAGGGCACAGCCAGAGACCTCCATACCCTGCAGTCGCTCAAGTAATGTAGGGTGAACAACGGTATCAAAGACAGCACTTCGGTCCAGGAGGACAAGGATACTTGGCAAGCCTTTATAAGAAGAAGAATAAGACATCTGTGGCGATTGAAATTAATGAGCGAAGGCCCGTGTGCTGTAGGCCCTCTCTCGCTGGTGTATATGGGGTTGG
>JAZEWT010000002.1:38539473-38565847 GCA_036362905.1 Mordacia mordax
CCCGCACCACAGCGGCCCTCACATCCTCTTCACGTTTTCCATCGAATCGATTCTCTGCGCTACATAAGGCTTGGATCGATTCTCCGATAATAATCGATTATTTCCAATCGGTAACCCACACGCGAACGAGAAGTTCCTCCACTGAGTGCAGGTTCGACAAATAACCCGGTCTCTTCTACTCAGCGCAGCCTCTGCGAGCACCCAGGTTACATAATAGCCGCAAAACGCCATGGTTAATCGTTGAGCACGCCATGGTTAATAATAATCGCCCCACTTCTCGAGCGCCTTTCACCCGTGGGTCACAAAGCGCTGCACAGAGCTGTGGAGACGGCTTCACCACCCCCCCCCTCCGCTTCATAGTGTGACTTCAGCCTATGGTGAATTAACGTTAATAAATAAATACGTTAACGCAGTTAAGATTCAAGATTCAGAATCTATTATTTACGTTAACGAAATTTGCACGTGTAATAATTCAGGACATTGTTGTAGCCCGTGAAGCGTAACTTACTGCAACTAGTAGCAATCGGTTACACATTTAAATAGTCGTTAGCTAGAGCAGCGGTTATGTCCTTAAATTATGGGGGCGGCTTAATGCTTTGTAATCGCAATCGATTATTTTCGCTATATTTGGGCGCATACTAACTTTTACGAATTAAAACCCTACTTAAATACACCTCTAGCCCGCACGCGTTACCAAAAAAACACGTTGTTGTTGCTAATATTCCGTTTTTCTCCGCAGCTCCGTGCAGCGCTTTGTGACCCTGGGGTGAAAAGGGTCGCGGTGAGCCGGAGCCTATCCCGGCAGACACAGGGCGCAAGGCAGGGATATACCTACGATGGGATGCCAGTCCATCAGCGGGCACTGCGGGCAATTAAGTCTGCGAGCCAATTAACCTATGCAGCGGCATGTTTTTTCGACCGTGGGAGGAAACCGGAGTGCCCGGCGAAAACCCACGCGGACACGGGGAGAGAACTCGCAAACTCCACACAGAAAGCAGCACCCGAGCCGAGAGATTCGAACCCGGGACCTTCTTGCTGTGAGGCGACAGCGCTACCCACTGGGCCACCGCGCCGCCCGCTCTATAAATGCAACTATTATTATTATCAGCAATACACGCACTAGCAGTGGAACTGACCAGGTCAATGTTACGATAGTCACTGAATGTCTCATCTCATTCTCAGACACCGCTTAGTCCTGTACAGGGTCGCGGTGAGCCGGAGCCTATCCCGGCAGACACAGGGCACAGGGCAGGGATATACGCACGACGGGACGCCAGTCCATCACCGGGCACTGCAACACAATTTAGTCTGCAAGCCAATTAACCTATGCAGCAGCAATGTGTTTTTTTTTTGGACTGTGGGAGGAGACCGGAGTACCCGACGAAAACCCACGCAGACAGAACGTTTTTCGGTTCAATGTTAAACGTCCCCATGTGCGCGGGTCAGAGTGCGGTCCCTCGTCACAAGCCCAACAACAATCGTACTTGTTTTCTTAACTTCTAACGTAACGAGTGCGCTTAATTACTGTGTCTGGTTACAGTGTTGCCCTTGAGAGCTACTCTCTGACTCGTCGGCCGTGTGTGCAACCATACATAAGCTTTTATAAAGTTTAGTGAAACGTTAGCCGCGTGTACAGTACTAGTTGCCTAGCTATGAAGGATCGGGAAACACCTGTTCTTATTCTTTTCAGAGTCGTCCTCCTTATTTGAGGCAAAGCTGGACGTTTTCCGGGCATGTCGTCATTTAGAGACTGCAGTTTTTGCCCCAAGTTACGCGCGCAGAGTCTTCATAATTTTGTTATAATACTAATAATTGCACTCATCCGCAGGACGTGTTCCGGGTTGCCCGTACCCCCGAGGTGGCAACCTCCGAGGTGGCAACCTCCGAGGTGGCAACCTCCGAGGTGGCAACCCCCGAGGTGGCAACCCCCGAGGTGGCAACCTCCGAGGTGGCAACCTCCGAGGTGGCAACCTCCGAGGTGGCAACCTCCTCCTGGTTGACGTGTGTGCACCGGTCCACTTGGATTAAACGTGGCCCGCCAGGGTCCCGTGTGTTCATCAAAATCCACGAAATAAGGAAAGCCGCCGACGCTTAAGACAAGAGAGCAGAGCCAGGATGTCAGATTAAGGATCTCATGCTCGACCAACTCTGCTAGCCGGGCTGTTCTCTACTAGGAACTGTTCGGATGTTGTTGTTGTTGACACGTCGATCTCTCCAAAACGAACGTTATTGTTGTCGATTTGCCGATCTCAGGTCGTTTTAGTCGCTGACATGCAGTTCTCTCCGCAGCTCTGTGCAGCGCTTTGTGACCCTCGGGTGAATAGCGCTGTAGAAGTGTAATTATTATAATTATTATTTCCACTCGACTGTGGTTCAATGTGGCGGTCACGTGACCCGCCTGTAATTTTCCCACCTGTTATTACGGCGGGAGTTCGTTTCGATTTAAATCATTTGCTTGCTGTTTGTATTAAAAATAATAAGCCGAGTGATCGTTCTTCCGCCTTTAAAAAAGCAAAATAAAGACAACTCATTCGAAAACGTACTTCACTGATTTCCCCGGCGATGGACTGGCGTCCCGTCGTCGGGTGTATTCCTGCCTTACGCCCTGTGTTTCCGGGATAGGCTCCGGCTCACCGTGACCCTATATAGGATTAAGCGTTTTCAGATAATGGATTTCACGATCATGAATTTTTACCTCACGTTTTCGTTTAACGGTGATAAGCACCGACACTGAGGGCAATTAAGTTTGCAAGCCAATTAACCTATGCAGCGACATGTTTTTTGGACTGTGGGAGGAAACCGGAGTGCCCGGCGAAAACCCACGTGGACACGGGGAGAGAACTCGCAAACTCCACACAGAAAGGTACCCGAGCCGAGACTCGAACCCGGGACCCTCTTGCGGTGAGGCGACAGCGCTACCTACTGGGCCACCGCGCCGCCCGCAATAATTATTAAAATAATAATTGCATTTCTAGAGCGCTTTTCACCTGAGGGTCACAAAGTGTTGCACAGAGCGGCGGAGACATCGGCACATAAAAAAACATCAGAACGGCAAATCAGCAACATAAACTTTTTTTGGGTTATTAATTTTGGTTTAAAGAGTAATCAAATTCGTTAAAATATCATCCAGTGCCCATGTTTTTTTTACTTGAATAAACGACACTAAGTAACATTTTTCCAGCACAAAAAAGGTCAACTAAACAGAACGGACTCCAGAGGGTTAGGCAATTTACCTGAAGCGTTAAAAGCCATTGCTTAACCGGCCTAATTAATTGCCTCGCTAGGTCATCAATTAAGGTCAATTACAATACAGATTTAAGTAACCTTATCCATATAATGTTCCTCGTGGTCTCTGCGGTTTCCTTGCTACGCCTCTGTGTAATGATGTAAGTCACCCCGAATAAGGGCGCCTATTAAATAACGATTAATAACAATTATTGTTGAGGAGCAGAGGTTTTGCATTGATGAGCGCACTCAATCGCTGAGCCACGGTGATCAAAGTTTGGTTCTGAAACTACGGAAAACATCGGTGGGGCAAGCAGCGATATCCAAACGGGCCCTTGGGCAACTTCACCATCGTCCTTCACCATCCCGCATTCGCCATTGTGGGGGAATTACGGTCAAATAGACACGGTGTGGTAGGGTCTTCATCCAGCAGTGGATTGACCAAGGGAGCTGCGCAACATGTTTCAGTCGCCGTAAATCGGTTAATATTTTCCCTGTGACTGTGCCTCGTAACAGCGTGGCCGCCTCAGGTCATAAGGTTAACAAATCAGACACGTGGTGGTCGCTACGCACGTGGCCTCCAACACTGAAGGTGGGGGTTGATGGATCACACATATCTGTTGATAAATGTCCTGCCCTTGGGTGCCGAAGAGGCGCCGTACCCTGGCTCGCTCGGAGCAGAACAGGGACACTTCTTATTCCTTCCTTCATTTGTTTAACAATTATTTTGTATCTATTATTTTATGTCCTTCACCGATTTATAGCCATTCATTTATTTTTAATTGATTCACTCTGGTGTTGTTGTTGTCGAGATGCTGTTCAAACATTGTTTTTATTGACATGCCGTTCTCTCCACAGCTCTGTGCTGTGCTTTGTGACCCTCGGGTGAGCAGCGCTCTGGAAGTGCAAATATTAAAATATTTTCCAGGCAGACAGAGGGCGCAAGACGGGGCAATACCGTTCTCTCGCGGCTCTGTGTAGCGCTTTGTGGCTCTTGGGTGGAAAACGCTCTATAAATGCAATTATTATTATACAGCACAGCATTTCCGTCGATAAGGGGATAGAGTGATACCCCCTCGGGCACGTGTGGGATTTCTCTAGGTATTCCAGTTTCCTTTCCCACACTCAAAACGCCCCAATATGAATACCAAATGTAGCAGAACGGGGGCGGCACGGTGGCTCAGTGGGTAGCGCTGTCGCCTCACAGCAAAGAAGGTCCCGGGTTCGAATCTTGGCTCGGGTGCCTTTCTGTGTGGAGTTTGCATGCTCTCCCCGTGTCCGCGTGGGTTTTCGCCGGGCACTCCGGTTTCCTCCCACAGTCCAACAAACATGCTGCTACATAGGTTAACTGGGTTGCAGACTAAATTGCCCTCAGTGCCCGGTGATGGACTGATGTACCATCGTGGGTATATCCCTGCCTTGCGCCCTGTGTCTGCCGGGATAGGCTCCGGCTCACCGCGACCCTGTACAGGACCAAGCGGTTTCTGACAATGAGACGAGATGAGATGAGGCAGAACGTTCCTGAAAAAGCGTAAAATATAATATCACAACTCCCTTTGTCAACCCGCTAGAGGCTGAACCCTTTGGCTGCTGATTCACCACTAATTTGTGAACCTACGCCCGTTTTGCGCCGCTGTATAGTAACGTTTCTGTCTTCAGCTGAACCCAATGCTTATTAATATGTGCGCGATGACCTCGCTGAAGGGAGTGGAAAAAAACACACAATGATTTTAACCCAAATATGCGTGGGTGTACCTTGTACAAGGCCCCTGCATTGAGCTGCACGGCCTTCCAACCCCTCCCGCCCCTTCCCTAGCTCGCTCCGTGTTTATCTTGCACACGGGGCTTTGAGGCGCTTCTATGGGAAATGAGTGCCAAAGAGGACTGGAGAGGATGATTGGGCAAGTTGTGCGGCATGCTCGATGGCACCTGTGTAGCCTTGGTGTATTTTTGTTAAGAGTGTTTGTTCTGCAGGGACTGAGGGGAGAGATGAGTTAGATGCTGGCCACCCAGCATTGGGGAGCTCCTCCGGCAAGCGAGGATGTGTTGGCTGGGTCACGTAGCCCGCATTCCCAGCCACCGCATGCCAAAGTAGCTTGTTTTGGTCGGATAGAGGCGGCTGAACGGGCGCGTCACGGGCTGGAGAAGAGATTGAACGATGTGGCACAGGAGGGCTTGGAGCTGAGTGGGCTTTCTGAAGACTGGTACCAGCGGTGTCAAGATCGACCTCGGTCGAGGAGAGTCGTGCGGGACGCCACAGGGCAGCTGGAAGCAGTTGCCCTCCAACAACGGGAGGACAGAAGAGCGACCTCGCAACAACGAGCAGGGCGCCTGGCGGCTAAAACTCTCTAAGTTGGCGTAGTTGGAGTAAGTAGGTTGGTTGGAGTAGGGGGCACAAGTGGTGCATTTGCCAGTCATCACAGTCAGGTAACCCATAACATTTCGGTCTGTCCCGTAACCTCCGGTCGGTGAGCCTTCGACACTTCACGGGATAGCCTCAAGGTGCACTTGGCCTGGCATAGGCGCCGTGGGGACGTCCACGCCACTTATTGGCGAATGACGGTTGCTGTTGCTGGCCACCCGCCCCTTTTGTGTGGTGATGGCCTTCAAAGGTGCTTACCAATAGCGGGTGGCGCGGTGGCCCAGTGGTTAGCGCTGTCGCCTCACAGCAAGAAGGTCCCGGGTTCGAATCTCTCGGCTCGGGTGCCTTTCTGTGTGGAGTTTGCATGCTCTCCCCGTGTCCGCGTGGGTTTTCGCCGGGCACTCCGGTTTCCTCCCACAGTCCAAAAAGCATGCTGCTGCATAGGTTGATTGGCTCGCAGGCTAAATTGCCCCGCAGTGCCCGGCGATGGACTGGCGTCCCATCGTCGGTATATCCTTGCCTTGCGCCCTGTGTCTGCCGGGATAGGCTCCGGCTTCACCGTGACCCTGTATAGGACTAAGCGGTTTCAGACAATGAGATGAGATGAGACCAATAGCACTTGACCCTACAGTTTGTTCAAGGAGCGAACATGTAGTGGTTCGAACGCCGCGCTACGAACCGGGTGACCCGCTCACGACCGGCACCAATGACGTAAATATGAACCGAACCTGAGCCTCCCCTAGATCGACTCAGTCTCACGCGAGTACCTGGTGAGGTATGTAAACAATGCCATCAGGCCGGGCGTGACGCTGGCCACCCCTCCTTGTGTGCCGTGCAGGCCTTCATTGGTGCTCACGAGCAGGACCTGACCCTATTACAGTCTAAGGCAACATAATAAGGGTGATTTTTATACGCTATTTGGAGAGTGGTAATATAGGGTTCAGCGCACCTGTCTGAGAGACACCCACAATGTCCTAAGCTCGCCCATGGTAAATACCAGTTACCGTACTGGTCACGGGGCTTCCCAAAATCCATTGATCCTCAAAAATGATTACCTGAAGCGGTATGTCCTCAGCAAACGTGGACCGTTGAGCGAATGTAGAGCCAACGTTGCACGTTTACTGGGTAAATATCAGCATTGGAGAGATAACGGCGGCCGAATGTGGTCCGAGCCACACTACTCATTCGTGGGCCGTTATAGGTGCTCGCTAACTGCAATTTCGCGAACAGTCTGTGCATTTTAAACGGGCGATCTTTGTATTTCTGGCTCATTCTTTGGTATGCGTTGGGGTAATGGGTGTTGTGGTCTGTCCACGTGACCTGCCAAGCGATACTTTGACACTTCACGTGGTCGCCTGGAAGTGCACCTGACCTTGCACAATCGCACTAACAACGTCACCGTCGCTTAGCAGAGAACGGCGGCTGGTGCGGTTTACATGCGTGAGAAAGTGTGAGCTACAGCCTAGATTGACACAGCCTTATATGAATACAGTACGGTGGACTTGGTTTAGTCGCGGCGCGGTAGCGCAGTGAGTAGCGCTGTCGCCTTGCAGCAAGAAGTACCCCGGTTCGATTTCCAGCTCGGGTGTATTGAGGAGCAAGAGCCATCAGGCTCCTCAATACCACGCTACCTCGCCCCTCTGGATCATAACATGAGCGACGCAGATGCTCTGCCTCCCAAACACATTCATGTGCACCTGCACGGACCACTTCACTCTGCTGCAGGTCGTCTATGTCGTCTCTGTCTTTTTCCCCTACCCTGTTGAAATGTGGATTTAGCCTTGGGCTTTTTTTTGCACCGGCATGTCTACAACAACAACAACAACAACATTAGAGGAGTTCAACTGACGGCGATGGACTGGCGTCCCGTCGTCGGGTGTATTCCTGCCTTACGCCCTGTGTTTCCGGGAGAGGCTCCGGCTCACCGTGACCCTATATAGGATTAAGCTGTTTCAGATAATGAGATGAGATGAGAGTTCAACTGAAAGTCAAATAATGGCTATAATTTATAGGACATAAAACAATCGATAAAAAACTATTGTTCAAAAAACGAAGGAAGGAATAAGTGTTCCTGAGCAAGTCGGCAGCGAGCCATCATCCCAGCACGACAACAGTGAGTCCCATCAACAGTCCTAGCCAGAGGACTTGAAAGCCTTACGGAACGAGTGGGTCTTGAGACGAGATTTGAAGATGCCCAGGGACTCAGCTGACCGATGATGATAATGGTAATTACACTGGTGTGGATCAAGACTGGGGAGGCAAAGGCGGCTGGGAGTGGTGATGGTCACACCAACGCTCTGTGCGTTTTTTCTGCCGCAATCCTGACCCAAGCAAGGCTCGCTGAGTCTGGTGACTATGTAGTTTTTAAAACGATCATGTCAAGTCTATTTTTTCACAGTGTGTGGGAAGGGGACTAGAACACCCATGATTGTTAAATGAGTAATTTGCACAGGAGTTCGCTGACGGTAATTTTTACTGATCTCCTGTGTAGACTATGCGCGGGGGGGTTGTTACCCTGATTGTTGTTGCGCTGAAAGCGCTGAGTAATATGTTCTTAGCTTCACACGAATGCCCTGCTAATGAGGTGTGCAAAGCCATTGCATTCCTCCGTAAACTGGGGCCCACATATCGACCCAAAGCCTTGCGTAGACTCGCACATTTGCACAGACATGTAGAGAGAGAGAGCGAGACCCACAAACTGACGGCGAGACTGAGTTTCGAACGGGGTTTCGTCTCTTTAAAGTCTTGTAATTTTGGGCGACTTCCTGGTCGACTGCAGTTGACGGCACATGGAGTAGCAGTCACAACCACAGAGAGAATGGAACGGATGTGGGCTGCCGGGTGTGAAAATATATTCCAGAGCTCTGGCTGTGCCGGACCCAGTTGAAATGTTTTCCTTGGGATTGTTACCCTTACAACCGCTAAGCCTCACTTTGGCCGTTAACTTATGCAGCAACAGTCACTCGCAAGAATGCTGTTCCATTGTATGCCGGTATTACGGTCTAGATTTGACAAATGTAACACAATCACCCTGCAAGTTACCCGTTTGGGATTAAACAAAATAAATGATCGCCTTCCTTCCTCCCGTCTCTGACCCTACTATGAAAATACCACTTGGCAGGACCTCCCTGTAAAAAAAGGGCCACGAGACTCGGTGACACTTTTCCATGGTAAATAACCATAGTGCAGTAATTCACAAAACTAATGAAAACAAAAAAAGTGCGGTTTAAACCTGATTTGAATGTGGGTAATTTGTTCGCAGGCTGGGCAATGGGGAGGGGGAGAAATGGGCAGGGGACGACGGTGGGAGTGTGCGGGGTCACGGGGTCATAGCTGGTTCTAAAGCAACAGAGCTGGATACCAAGAGGGCAGCAAACTCCTGTGGATACCTGCGGCTAACGTTGTGGAGGAACAAGAATTCCACGCCTGGTCACTGACGGGACATGGATACGGAAGCTCGAGGAAACCACAGACATGGGCGCGGGGGGGGCAGCTATGCAGCCAGCCGGCACCAACATTTTCCAGACACTAAGTCCGATACGTGTGTTGATGTTATCAGCCAATTAATTAATGAGTGTTTTTTTTGTGTTATTGTGCTTTTGTTAGTTTTAGTTGAAACTGGAGAACCCGGTGGAAACCCACGCCAAAAAGGGGGGAAGAGCACACACTCCAAACAGAAAGGCGACCGAGGCGGTAGTTCAATCGCCTCGGGTAGGACTTTCTGTGATTACACGAGTGGCTCTTGAATGGCGCGGGTGGAGCTGCGCCCGCGTGTCGCGTAAACCTAGACTTTCTTATGAGAAAAATAATGAATGTATGTTGCAGCTAACGACGGAGGTAGCAGCTCAACCCCCCAATTATATATTTAACGTGTACATACAGAACTGTCAGCCTGTGCCGCTCAGGGACAGCTACTATCAGCCAGAGGCTTCCCTAGGCTGAATCACCACAATGTAAGAGCGGCACGGTGGCCCAGTGGTTAGCGCTGACGCCTCATAGCAAGAAGGTCCCGGGTTCGAATCTCTCGGCTCGGGTGCCTTTCTGTGTGGAGTTTGCATGCTCTCCCCGTGTCCGCGTGGGTTTTCGCCGGGTACTCCGTTTTCCTCCCACAGTCCAAAAGCATGCTCCTGGATAGGTTGATTGGCTCGCAGACTAAAATTGTCCCGCAATGCCCGGCGATGGACTGGCGTCCCGTCGTCGGGTGTATTCCTGCCTTACGCCCTGTGTTTCCGGGATAGGCTCCGGCTTCACCGTGACCCTATATAGGATTAAGCGGTTTCAGATAATGAGATGAGATGTTTGTGTGCCTGCCAGGAGAGCTGGGATCCAGAGAAGGAGTTGGGGTTTTGATTATTTTTTGGCCCTTTGTCCGGTTATTTTATATGTACACTGGACCTAGGGACGAATAAGTTGTTACATCCCCCTACTGTAGACCAACATTGACCCTTAGACCTCATGATCAGTATCGTCAGGCAGTACAGTGCTGGTTGTGATGTAACGCATGAGACAAGGGGACCTTATGGCAGCATGTGCTTCGTGGCCATAACCGAAATGTTCCATCTGCAAGGATTATTCCGCGTCAAATATTTTCACAATTACTTTTAAAGGTGCTTGCAAAAGAGCACTTGTCCTAACAGGCGATAGATAGGTTGCCTTTCTTAACGGGAGATAGGAATGTTTACACGACAGAGAGTGTGCCTCGTAACTCTATCCCCCGGTGGTGATGTATGGGAACATGATTAGGTAGTAATGATGAAATGTATAACTCGCAGTGCAAAATCTCATCTCATCTCATTATCTGAAACCGCTTAATCCTATATAGGGTCACGGTGAGCCGGAGCCTATCCCGGAAACACAGGGCGTAAGGCAGGAATACACCCGACGACGGGACGCCAGTCCATCGCCGGGCATTGCGGGACAATTTTAGTCTGCGAGCCAATCAACCTATCCAGGAGCATGCTTTTGGACTGTGGGAGGAAAACGGAGTACCCGGCGAAAACCCACGCGGACACGGGGAGAGCATGCAAACTCCACACAGAAAGGCACCCGAGCCGAGAGATTCGAACCCGGGACCTTCTTGCTGTGAGGCGTCAGCGCTAACCACTGCGCCACCGCGCCGCCCAACACAGCAAAATCAAATCAAACTTTATTTACGTAGCGCCTTTCGTGCAAAATTGCAATGCAAGATACTAGCAATACAATGAAAATACAACAATACAGTCAAAATAAACGGTAATATAATGGAATGATGAAATATTAAATTAGAGACATGGTAAACACAGAGAGACCAGTGTAATACAGTAGATGAAGGTCGATTAAAATTATTAAAAAGAAATAAAATAAAAATTTACCAAAGTGGATTAAGAGAAAGCTAAGCTATAAAGGTATGTCTTGAGATTTATTTTGAAGGTGTTTACAGATTGTGGTGCCCTGAACTCTTCTGGCTGTTCCAGAGGCGAGGACCATAGATACTGAATCCCGCCGCCTCCCAGTACTTCTTTGTCCTCACCCGGGGAACAACTAAACGGGCAGTGCCCGAGGACCTGATAGATCCAGAAGGAGCAGACATTAAACGCAGGTCTGACAAGTATGCTGGCGCTAGTCCATTGAGAGATTTGAAAAACAATCAAAGGATCTTAAAATCTATTTTAAAACTGACAGGCAACCGATGAAGGGATTTTAGGACAGGTGAGGTGTGTGCTCTCCTTCTGATCTTGATCAGTACACGTGCTGCTGCATTCTGAATGATCTGCAGCTTGTTTATAGCTTTCTTAGGTAGACCAGAAATGAGAACATTGTAATAATCAAGCCTGCTAGTGATAAAAGCATGCATAAGTCTCTCAGTATCAGTACCTGGTCAGGGCCGAAGTGGGTATAGTGTGGCGCAGGAGCCAAGCTCGGTGTGAAAAACCCTGATGAAAGGGAAGGGAGGAGATAAAGCATACGGGAGCTAAGAGGGAAAACAAGGTCGTAAATGAAACAAAAACAACGGAGAAATGGGAGAAAAAGTATCAGGAAAGTCGACGTAAGAAGGCCGCTACATTGCGGGTTCGACGCTGCATGGAGTTGCGTCTATCACAGGGGGCAGGTCCACGGGAGGGATTTAGCGAGAGGGTCGCCACACACAGCTGACGTAATTAACGCGAGGCGAGAGCTGAGCTCTGTGCAGCGCTTTGTGACCCTCGGGTGACAAGCGCTCTAGAAGTACAATCATTATTATTTACATGGAGTGCAGAGGTAGGGGATGGATCCAGGCACGAGGTTGTTGCGGGTTCATTGCGTATGCGCGTACGCATGTCCGTGTGCCCTATTGCAACAACAGCCTGCTCAGGCTACAGGGGAATATTTGTCTGCAAACATCCGTCGGGGGTGGCGCAGTGAGCAGCGCTGTCGGAGCACAGTACGAAGGACCTTGGTTCGATTCTCAGCTCGGGTGCCTTTCTGTGTGGAGTTTGCGGGTTCTCCTCGTGCCCGCGTGGGTTTTCGACGGGTACTCCGTTTTCCTCCCACCGTCCAAAGACGCTGCCGAGGTTATTTGACCTGCGGGTGAGGGAAGTTTGGGCATCGCTGCTTAGACTGCTGCCCCCGCGACCCGGCACCGGATAAGCGGAAGAAGATGGATGGATAAATTGCCCCCCCCCCCCCNNCCCCCCCCCCCCCCCGTGACCCTGTACAGGATGAAGCGGTTATTGATAATGAATGAATGAAGATCGGTGGGGAAATGACATCCGAAGCAGTCGCCTTGGTATCAACTGGGTAGCCGGGGAGGTGTGCAGTGTTCCCGAAGCACAGCACAGTTTACACAATAGCCTGCGTGGTCGTCCACACGGGGATGTCTTTGTAAACAGGAAAGCCAGCGGTGGGAGCGTGAGACTGCACTGGAAGTGAATTTACGCAAAGCGAGAGCTAAACAAACACACATCACGGGAAGGAGGAAAAAACATGACACGCATTTACAAAAACAGAAGTCTGCACGAATCACAGAATACATACAATGATCCCCCGTGTAGCCTTAACAGACTGTAGGGTCAAGTGCCCTTAGCGAGCACCCATGAAGGTCGACACGGCACACGAGGAGATGGGTGACCAGCACCACGGCCGGCCGCATTTGTCGACCCATTGGCAATGTCGACGCACCGCACTCGGTACTCATTTGAGGCTGTGCCGACCTACGAGAGGCCCAGGACCGGTTGAGAAAATCGTTAGTGGTGTTGATCGTGAGCGGGAATCAAAGTCTGGTCACCAAGTTTGTAGCCCAGCGAGCTAACTGATCCCCATAGAATAATAATATATATATTTATTTTTAAAGCGCTTTTCACCCGAGGGTCACAAAGCGCTGCACAGAGCTGTGGAGAGAACAACGTGTCAATAACATCAGAATAGATCAATTCAGTAAAATAATGACAAAATCAATGAAGGTCGTACAATAACAAATGAAATTATTATTAAACAAATATAGGAAGAAAGGAGTGTTCCGGAGCAACCACGGGTCAACAGCGCACCATCATCCAAGTACAACCGAAGGGCTTGAAAGACTTACGGAAAAAGTGAGTTTTGAAACGGGATTTGAAGATGCCCATGGACTCAGCTGATCAAATCTCCAGTGGAAGGGCATTCCCGAGTCTGGGAGCAGCGCGCGAGAAGGCTGTTGCCCATGGAATGGAGGTGCGATCTGGACACATGCAGCAAGCCAGTATTGGAGGATCGAAAGTGACGTGTTGAGGAGGGTGCCTGATGTAGGTCACGGAGGTATGTCGGACGAGTGCCTTGAAGGTGAGAAGGAGGATTTTGGTAGCCAGTGCAGAGATGCCATTACTGGGGATATGTGATCGTGGATCGGTGTGCGGGTGAGGAATCTAGCAGCCGCATGCTGCACACATTGGAGACGATTGATCAGGTAGGCAAGGGTGCCAGAGAGTAGTGCATTGCAGTAATCGATTCGTGAAAAGATGAAGATGTGTATTAGCTTCTCAGCGTCGGAGGGTGACAGGATGTTGTACAGTCTGGCTATATTTCTGAGATGGAAACGGGCTACTTTCGTCATCTTGTTGATGTGTGTCTCGAAGCTGAGTGAGGAATCAAGAGTCACTCCTGGACTGCATCACTTCTGCATAAAGACTGAATCTTAGATCAATATACCCCTTGTACGCGTCGGTTTCCTCCCACAGGTATAAACTCTCGTTAATGGAGTTGGTCAAACATCGCAATGTAGGACCTCAGAGCTTTGGGTAATTGACACCGGTTCACCCTGCACATCCCGGCGCCTACCGACTTCCCACGCAACTTGCGATCTCAAGACTGAACACGGCGACCTCCGGATTGTAAATGGAGCGTACGGGTCATCGTTACACCGCGGCAACTCCGTTCGGTGTCGGGCACCAGGGAAAAATATACAAACAAGACAAAGATCCCCCATATATCCTTAGCTGACTGTGGGGTCAGGTGCCGTTCGCAAGCACCTATGAAGGTCGACACGGCATACACACACGTACACATACAACAACAACCGCTGTTTGCCTAGCCTGGTGAAATCGCCAGACTAAGCTTGAGGCCACTCCTGGTTTTGGATGGTAGAGAATTTCATCCAGCAGTCACTCGAGCCTGGCTGATGATTACGTAATTCTGCGAAAATATGTTATCTTCAAGGATTGCACTTGCTTCTGTTTTGCCTGCATTGCAACACAGTCTGTATTGAAACTGGACGGAATCGCGGAGCTTTGTAGCTCTTTTAACAGCTGTCCAACGGGGAGGTGTAAGCAAGTTACAACATCGTAGGGCGCCTGGGGAAAATGAGTCAAGACAATTAACCTGTACAGCATGTCGCCGAACTGTGGGAGGTAAACGGAGTACGTAGTGAATATCGACGCGGACACGGGCAGAACATGCAAAATCCTACAAAGAAAGGCATCCCAGCCGGGAATGGAACCCAGACACTTCTTGCTGTGCAGCAGTAGCGCTACTCATTCCGCCACCGCGCCCTCCACTTATCTACAGTTCTTGCTTATTACGCTTTAATGACCTGACACCCACGCTAAGCCTGAGCAGAACTGCAGCAGCG
Source organism: Mordacia mordax (assembly GCA_036362905.1). Taxonomy (NCBI): domain Eukaryota; kingdom Metazoa; phylum Chordata; class Hyperoartia; order Petromyzontiformes; family Petromyzontidae; genus Mordacia; species Mordacia mordax. The sequence goes on from JAZEWT010000002.1 coordinate 38,554,119, forward strand.
AACCGACTTGCAGTATTAGCCGCTCACGACGCCTTGTATTACACTGTACTTGTTTATAGTACGGTATTACACTTATTTATCCGGGAGAGCCACTCTTATTCATGACGGTGCTGTAACTGCATCGGGTAGTTACTTTAAGAGGTCTCATCTCATCTCATTGTCAGAAACTGCTTAGTCCTCTACAGGGTCGCGGTGAGCCTGAGCCAATCCCGGCAGACACAGGGCGCAAGGTAGGGATATACCTACGATGGGACGCCAGTCCATCACCGGGCACTGCGGGCAATTTAGTCTGCAAGCCAATTAACCTATGCGGCAGCATGTTTTTTGGCCTGTGGGAGGAAACCGGAGTGCCCGGCGAAAACCCACGCAGACACAGGGAGAGAACTCGCAAACTCTACACAGAAAGGCACCCGAGCCGAGATTCGAACCCGGGCCCTTCTTGCTGTGAGGCGACAGCGCTACCCACTAGGCCACCGTGCCGTCCTTATTGAAGAGTGTTGCTTATACAGGTGTGAGGAAAGCAGAGTCAAAGCCTTTGCCTTGCGCCCGGAGGAGAAACACTCTCTTCTCGTTGCGAGAATTAACCCGGTGACGATTTCTACTCGACTCGCTCTACTGCTTTATGGCGGAGCAGGGTACGGCTCCGCCTGGAGCGTGTCCGGAGAGAAAGGAGATAAGAAAAAAACAGTTGTGCAGCAATCCACAAATTCGAACCCCAACTCGCTGCGGCATCCATCCGACCACCTTTTCCGTCTGGCTTCCTGCTTTTGTCTGCTTTTTAAACCTCTGTCCGCTTTTTAAAAATTTTCCCATTACTTTCAGCCGCACTGCGCCCCTTCTCATCACCACTGGTTGTTCCTCCACCCCCCCCCCGCTGCTCCCCTCTCCTCCCACGAGACTTCACCCTTCCGCCCCCACCTTTCTCATCGCTCAGGACATTGGGGCTGGGCTCGCGTTTTGCGGTAGGGATGTCTCAACTTCACGCTGACGCGACGCTGAGACACGGCCGTTGTATTTCCACCGACAAGGTTGCGCAAGGCCCAATTATTCTCTGATGCAATCAATTTCTCTGCTTCCGTTCTCATCATCACTATTCTTGACTTTCAGTCATAATCCATTTCTGTTTCGGTGACTGAAAAGAATACAAACTAATGCTTGACATGATGTAGAGACATCGAGGGCAAATCTTTCCACGCCTGGTAATTGTCTCATCTCTCATTATCTGAAACCGCTTAATCCAATATAGGGTCACGGTGAGCCGGAGCCTATCCCGGAAACACAGGGCGTAAGGCAGGAATACACCCGACGACGGGACGCCGGTCCATCGCCGGGCATTGCGGGACAATTTTAGTCTGCGAGCCAATCAACCTATCCAGGAGCATGCTTTTGGACTGTGGGAGGAAACCGGAGTACCCGGCGAAAACCCACGCGGACACGGGGAGAGCATGCAAACTCCACACAGAAACGCACCCGAACCGAGAGACTCGAACCCGGGACCTTCTTGCTGTGAGGCGTCAGCGCTAACCACTGCGCCACCGCGCCGCCCAATATCCAAATGTTGATCGTGTGTTTACGTGCTAAGATTATGTGCATTAAAAATATACATGAATGTGGCTTCATTCATTGAGCGGAGACTTTAGTAGCTCTGACAGTGGTGGGCAGTGTGTTGACCTGGCTTTACAATGTTTTTCGTTGTAATTGAAAGCACTCGTCTGCTTTCACGTGAAATCCGTTGCGGGCATACTGCGCAAAGTGCCGAGTGTGCATTAATACGTACCACAAACTTCAACCCGGCATCAAAGGTATGCTACAGATCTGGTCAGACATGCCCATTGTCGTTGTTATTGCTGACATGCCGTTCTCGCCACAGCTCTGTGCAGCGCTTTGTGATCTTCGGCTGAAAAGCGCTGTAGAAGTGCAATTATTATTATTATTTTGAGGACGTCTACATTCCATGGGCGACAAGGCCTTCTCGCGCGCTGCTCCCAGACTCCGGAATGCCCTTCCGTTGAATATTCGGTCAGCTGAGTCCCTGGGCATCTTCAAATCTCGTCTCAAGACTCACTTGTTCCATAAGGCATTGAAGTCCTTCCTTTGTTTGTTCAACAAATATCTCATCTCATCTCATTGTCTGAAACCGCTTAGTCCTATACAGGGTCACGGTGAAGCCGGAGCCTATCCCGGCACACACAGGGCGCAAGGCAAGGATATACCGACGATGGGACGCCAGTCCATCGCCGGGCACTGCGGGGCAATTTAGCCTGCGAACCAATTAACCTATGTAGCAGCATGCTTTTTGGACTGTGGGAGGAAACCGAAGTGCCTGGCGAAAACCCACGCGGACACGGGGAGAGCATGCAAACTCCACACAGAAAGGCACCCGAGCTGAGAGATTCGAACCCGGGACCTTCTTGCTGTGAGGCGACAGCGCTAACCACTGGGCCACCGCGCCGCCCAACAATTATTTTTTTTGTTATTATTTTGTGTCCTTTATTGATTCATCGTCATGGTTTTACTTAATTTATATACTTTTATGTTGTTGTTGACATGCTCTCCACAGTTCTGTGCAGCGGTTTGTGACCCTCGGGTGAAAAGCGCTCAAGAAGTTTAATTCTCATCTCATCTCGTTGTCAGAAACCGCTTAGTCCTGTGCAGGGTCGCGATGAGCCGGAGCCTATCCCGGCAGACATAGGGCGCAAGGGAGAGATATACCCACGATGGGACGCCAGTCCATCACCGGGCACTGCGGGCCAATTAACCTATGCAGCAGCATGTTTTTGGACTGTGGGAAGAAACCGGACTACCCGACGAAAACCCACGCGGATACGGGGAGAACATGCAAACTCCACACAGAAAAGCACCCGAGCCGAGACTCGAACCCGGGACCTTCTTGCTGTGAGGCGACAGCGCCACCCACTGGGCCACCGTGCCGCCCAGAAGTTGAATTATTATTATTACAGGAAGGGCCGGGGGATGGTGGGGGCGGGGGAGGTGAAGATGGTAAAAGCGATAATGATGGTGACGAGGACGGTGGAAATGTCAATGGTCACGATAATTATAGGAGGCTTCAGGGGCTATTTGATGCATCGCGTGTTCCTCAGCTACCATCTCTTAGTAATCCCACCATCTCTCAATATCTCATCGCTCCCAATGCCCAACTGCAACCTCTCATCCCCGTGTCCCATGACGCCTCTCCCATCGCCTATCTTCTCCCGCGTCGCTCCCCCTCTCAGAGGCATCGTCCTGCGTCTCGGGAGGAAGGTTTGCGTTATCCTTGCAGGGTCTGTCCTTGCGCGTGAAGGCCGCAACGTGGTCGGCAGCTGTCGAGGTCTGCTCCTCACGACGAGTGGGCTTCACGATTGGCTTCGTGTAATTGCGTTGTTCCTCCAATGTTGAAGGAGCGCAGACTACAGTGTTTGACTCGACGGACCATATTGTGGGTCGCGTGCCTTGGCTGCTGTGGCTTGTGTTCTTAAATCTCCCATTCCCGAAGGAGACGCGGCTTGCTGATGATGATCTAATGCGGACGATGGTTCCATCAACATCTCAGAGGAGCTGGGGGGGGAGGGGGAGAGAGCTGAGTATCAAAGGCAGAAGGTGCGATGATATCTGGGCTTCGAATGAAGAGGATTTTATTTCGGATGTCCACGTTGCTCCACTCTGTTCAGCAGCGGCGGTGGCAAATTTCCTCCGGATCTGGGTGAGACTGTAGGCTCTGGGTGAGACTGTAGACTGGCGACAGCGGCGTGATCCCAGAAGAGGAACTGGAACTCGAGTCGACGACTGGGTGACGTTATTGAGGTCTTCATCAACGGTGGTGTCATAACATGTGATCCGCTATAACATGTGGGTCAGGGAGTAGAGCGTCGGTGAAGTAATCGGAGGGGTGGTTGAAAGTTGCGTGAAGATGCGTAGGGAGTTGTATCCTTATATTTACTACGAGACAGAAAGAGGTACTTATGAATTTGAGAATAATTATTAAGACTAATAATTGTAATGATGTAGGTTTTCACGGCTCGATGCATGATGATTGCTTCGAAAAGCTGCTCTCTCGGGACAGCCGAGAGAGAGCCATCGACGCGGCTGTCCCGAGAGAGCAGCTTTTCGAAGCAATCATCAGACTAATAATTATCATTGATTATATTTATTTAACAAGCTAGGATCACCGCGATGTATATAATAATAATAATACATTTTATTTAAGGCGCCTTTCTGGGCACTCAAGGGTTTAGGCCGGTGGTCGAGACTAATCGCAGAATGGCAGCCAAGTGACGGTTACAGGATACGCTCAAGCGGACAATGCGAAAATGAAGCCGCGAAGCAATCGCCTCGTGAGCAGCGGCGACTGGCGCAGCTGAAACTGCTGCTGCCGACGGCTTGGGATAAGGAAGGAGGCAGAGGTGAAAGTAAGCCGGTACGATCTGATATGGTGCACCAGTAAGAAAGGAACCGAAGCATTCAGTACGTTAGGGGTGATTGCAATACCATAGCAACACCCCATGGAGGCAGGCCTTCATCCAGCAGTGGAAAAATCGTGACTCACCGCATTAAGTTATTTCCTCACGCGCCCTTATAAACGATTCTTGAAATGATGATTGCTTCTCAAAGCTCCCCTTCTCTCTAACTTGCTCTAGGCAACCGGACACTGTGGCTTTGATGAGTTCTGTTGGGTGCGACAGGCGAATGCGGTGAGTGCGGTGCGAGGAGTCAACTGGGTGGGTTGACATGCCTGGTAGATTACTTTGACGACCAGATGGAAACACGGCGAGAGACATTCGCTCGTGGGTTGTGTCGACAGGGGTGTGCTGGCGCAGTTGTGAGTGTTTGCGCTATGATTTGAACAGGTGTTCCCAACCTTTTGCGCCTCAATTCTCACGTGGGTCTGGTCTCCACGGAGCAGTAGGTGGCCCTCCTGGCCAAATCAATTATTCTCCACGGCTATGGGTGAGCTGACAACGGTGGCTGGTGCCGTGCCTACTAGCGTGGCGAAGTATGGTCAAACAGTCCTTCCACCCCGTGACATACCGAGCGTCGGGTAGGCTTTCATCCACCAGTGGCTTGTGATGTACATTATTGGTTTATGGTATTTTTCGTTTGAGAGTGCAGTCAATGTTATTACTCGTATTCGCCTGTGATTCAAAGTACAGTTTGTTTTAAATAAATACAATTTTGAATGCATTCGTCAATTATTGAACGGTGGCAGTAAATATATATATATAAAACGGACGACGATTCAGGCAATGGTTCTGCTTCAGTGCACTTAGAAAGGCTAGAGTCAAGTTATCTTACCTTGCGCTTAGAAAAAGGATCATTGCCAGAGACGTTACTTATTATAAATACATTCTCTTATTTGACGCCAGAGTGCTGTTAACGTCAATGCGTCTCTTCGCGTCTCCTCCCAGATCTCCGCTCTCGTGTGACCTCCGTCGTGACCCCTAAAACCTCCGCCACAGACTGTGCCGAGCCAAGCAGTGCCGCCTCCTCACCCAAGGGTCCACATCACCGCGACACCACCACCAACACTACAACCGCGACACCGCCACCAAAACCACCACCAACACCTCAACCGCGACACCGCCACCAAAACCACCACCGCAAAACTACCGCCAACACCACCACCGGAAAACCAACACCATAACTGCGACACCACCACCAACACTGCAAAACCATTACCAAAACGACTACCGCAATACCACCACCAACACCACCACCGCAACACCACCACCAATGCGAAACTACCGCCAACACCACCACCGCAACACAACCACCAACATCACCACAGCAAAACTAGCGCCAACCAAACCAACAGCAAATATATCCTCACCATTACCAACATCCAAACCAGCACCACCACCAGCAAGACCACCACCAGCAAAACCATCACTACCACCATCAGCAAAATCGCCACCACCACCATTATAACTGGCGTTATCGTGCCACCCAAACAAGCCTCGTTCTTATCTACTTCCCCTGGTATTCAGGAGGCAGTGGGCTTGGATTTAGAGCCCGCCGCACGTAGATTTTGACATCACATGATCTCCCCGTGGTCGCATGAGTTTTCCCCCGGTTCCTGCTGGTTTTCTAGGTTAGTTGCGCCTTGGGTCTATTGATAAGGCGCTTCAAAATGTCTCTCATCTCATCTCATTATCTGAAACCGCTTAATCCTATGTAGGGTCACGGTGAGCCGGAGCCTATCCCGGAAACACAGGGCGTAAGGCAGGAATACACCCGACGACGGGACGCCAGTCCACCGCCGGGCATTGCGGGACAATTTTAGTCTGCGAGCCAATCAACCTATCCAGGAGCATGCTTTTGGACTGTAGGAGGAAACCGGAGTACCCGGCGAAAACCCACGCGGACACGGGGAGAGCATGCAAACTCCACACAGAAAGGCACCCGAGCCAAGAGATTCGAACCCGGGACCTTCTTGCTGTGAGGCGACAGCGCTAACCACTGGGCCACCGCGCCGCCCGCTTCAAAATGTGAGTTATGTATTTTTTGACTACCGTAAACTTCCACATATTATTACACTATAAGCCACTTTCCGTGAGCTTTCATTTGTGGCCAGGTCGTCTCAATGAAATAGTTCACAAGTCAGCGAATGGGCTTGACCCGGTAAAATGTAACATTCATTTAGTTGGGGAAACACTGGCACAATGCCATGCGGGAGCAATGAGTAAACCCCTCCGAACGTGCGATGGAGGCTCAAACACTCGCTACAGACTTGTAATCCACGCGCGATCAGTTTGCCATTAACAGACACGTGGCAGCTACGGTCACCGTAGCGCTGCCGGCTCCTTGTCACTGGTTAATCATTTCGTGCACTGCACAATTGTGCCGTCCCGAGAGACTTTGCGAGAAGTGCTCTTGAAGAGCTGCCCTTTCGACGGGATCGCCCTGGCGAGCGTTCCCCTTCCCTCCCGTAGGAGCAGGCTTTCAGAGCAATTCTCGTACATCGAGACGTGAGAACCTACTACTGCAAGACATCAAGAGTGTATAGCGATATATTTATAGTGGTCGCGTCTTTGAACTGACGTCGGGGTTCCATCGCTCCATACACGACCAATTGCTATAGCAAAGCTGTTCTCTCGGGATAGCCGTGGTCGAGTGTCCCTTCTCTCGCCTTACCGACATCTCGTCTCCCACGATGGAGACATCTTCAGGCGTTCTGAGTTCCGAATGATGATGAGCGCGCGCTGCTTAATTTTTTGTCTGCGTTGTTTTGAAGGCAAAGGTGATTCACTGCCTTGATCGCAATCCTCTCATTCATGCGATCGATGTCATTCCACAGAGGTGAGGCAGTAAACTACATTTTTACATTGCTGGCTGCTGACCTATGCCCCTTTAGGAACACGCCTTTCTTCCGTTATTTGTTTAAACAATTATGTTTACGTGTTAGTTGATGTCCTTCAGTGATTCATCGTTATTATTATACTTAATTGATCTGAGACGGCACAGTGGTGCAGTGGCTTGCGCTGTCGCCTCACAGCAAGAGGGTCTCGGGTTCGATTCCTAGCTTGGGTGCCTATCTGTGTGGAGTTTGCATGTTCTCTGTGTGGAGTTTGCGTGTTCTCTATCTGTGTGGAGTTTGCGTGTTCTCTGTCTGTGTGGAGTTTGCGTGTTCTCTGTCTGTGTGGAGTTTGCGTGTTCTCTGTGTGGAGTTTGCGTGTTCTCTATCTGTGTGGAGTTTGCATGTTCTCTGTGTGGAGTTTGCGTGTTCTCTATCTGTGTGGAGTTTGCGTGTTCTGTCTGTGTGGAGTTTGCGTGTTCTCTCCTCGCGTCCGCGTAGGTTTACGCCGGGTACTCCGCTTTCCTCCCACCGTCCAAAGGCACGCTGCTGCCTGGGTTCATTGGCCGCCTGAGTCAATTGCCCCCAAAAAGTGTGCCCTGCAATGTATTGGCGTCACATCCTGGGCATTCCTTCGCCTTGCACCCTCTATCGGCCGGGATAGGCTCCGATCCCCCCCCCCGACCCTGTAAATGATTAAGCGGGTATTATTAATGAATGATGTGCGAGTATCGCGTTGTGTCTCCTATTGTGTCACCACTCCGCTTATCGTTGCACAACAACAGGCGCGCACACGGAGGTCGATCCTGGTTGTGTGTTGGTTTTCTGCAGGTTAACTATTCATGAAGCGGTGTAGCTCGGTGATTGGTTGACAGGCGTTTCAAGCTTGTCGTCGTCAACGGTCCCCGCACTGGTGTTCGTGGCCGATTCTCCCGGGCAGAATGTTGAGCGCGAGATAATTCGTTTCAACAGGCCGCATCAATCCATGTTGCAGAACAACATGTAAAATATGATCAGATTTCAAACGACAATTTTCCCATCATCTCATCTCATTGTCAGAACCGCTTAGTCCTGTACTGGGTCGCGGTGAGCCGGAGCCTATCCCGGCAGACACAGGGTACAAGGCAGGGATATACCCACGATGGGACGCCAGTCCATCACCGGGCACTGAGGGCAATTTCATATGCAACCCAATTAACCTATGCAGCAGCATGTTTTTTGGACTGTGGGAGGAAATCGGAGTGCCCGGAAAAAACCCACGCGGACACGGGGAGAGAACTCGCATACTCCACACAGAAAGGCATCGAAGCCGAGATTCGAACCCGGGACCTTCTTGCTGTGAGGCGACACCGCTACCCACTGGGCGACCGTGCTGCGCTTTTAAAATGCAAAATTATAAAACATATAATACTTATATTGGGAAATGGTTTAATGTAACATTTATCGTATAATATTAATTGCATTTCGAGAGCGTTTATCACCCAAGGATCACAAAGCGCTTCTCACCCGAGGGTCACAAGCGCTGCGCACAAAGCTGCGGAGAGAATTGCATGTCAACAACAACGACATAAGAACGAAAAATCAGCAACAATCACGATTTTGGGTTATTTATTTGTTACAAATCCGAGCTGTGGAGAAAACGGCATGTCAACAACAACATCAGGACAGTTCAAATGAAAATCAAATAATAACAATAAATAATCGGACATAAGGTAAGCGGAGAAAATAATAATAAGTCTTCAACAAACAAGGAAGGAATAAATATTCCCGAGCAGGCACAGGTAGGCCGAAAGCCATCATCCCGGCATGACAACCTTGAGCTGCATCAACAGTCCTAGCCAAAGGGCTTACGGAACAAGTGAGTCTTGAGACGAGATCTGAAGATGCTCACGGACTCAGCTGATCGAATCTTCAATGGAAGGGCATTCCAGAGTCTGGGAGCAGTGCGCGAGAAGGCTCGATCACCCAGCGAATGGAGGTGCAATCTGGGCACATGCAGCAAGACTGTATGGGAGGATCGAAGTTGTAATGATGTAGGTTTTCACGGCTCGATGCATGATGATTGCTTCGAAAAGCTGCTCGTGAGAATGCCTCTAACGTGTGAGGCGAAACGTCGCGAGGAGAGGAGAGAGAGCCATCGACGCGGCTGTCCCGAGAGAGCAGCTTTTCTAAGCAATCATCAGGATCGAAGTTGTTGTGTTGAGGAGGGTGCCTGAAGTAGGTCACGGATGTATGTTGGAACAGCGCCAGTGAGAGCCTTGTAGGTGATAAGGAGGATCTTGAATTCAATTCTGTATTAACGGGTAGCCAGTAGAGAGACGTCAGTACTGGGGATATGTGATCGTGGATGGGTATGCGAGAAAGGACTCTAGCAGCCGCATTCTGCACACGTTGGACACGATTATTCAGGTATGCAGGGGTGCCAGGGAGCAGTGCATTGCAGTAATTGATTCGTGAGGAGATGAAGATGTGTATTAGCTTCTCAGCATCAGCGGGTGATAGGATGTTGTACAGTCTGGCTATATTTATGAGATGGAAATAGGCTACCTTCGTCACCTTGTTGATGTGTGTCTCGAAGCTGAGTGAGGAATCAAGAGTCACTTCTAGACTCCAAATTGCCTTAGCAACTTCAATGGTCTGGTCGTCAAACATCAATTGGATAGGTTCAGCCTTGGACAATTGGTGGGGGGTTCTGACAAGCGTAACTTCTGTTTTGTCACCATTTAGTTTTCGGAAATTTTAATTAAGCCAGACCTTCACAGTTGACAGTGAGGATGACATGGAAAGACCAGACACATTGATGGATGGCTTTGCGTGAAAAAAGATTTGGATGTCATCAGCAGAGGAATGGTAGCTGAGATTGAGGCTGCGCAGGATATGGCCAAGTGGTTGTATGTCGATGCTGAAAAGGAGTGGGCTGTAAACTGAACCCTGAGGAACTCCAGACAAAACAGGATGGATCTCTGGGTTTTGGCCTCTCAGGCTGACGAACTGCTTCCGGTTGGGGAGGCAGAAGCTCAGCCAATGCAGGGCACAGCCAGAGACCCCTATAACCTCCACAGTTGCTTAAGTAAGATGGGGTGGTCAACAGTATCAAAGGCAGCGCTCAGGTCCAGGAGGACAAGAAAACTTGGCAATCCTTCATCAGCAGCGACGAGTAGGTCATCAACTACTTTTACCAGAGCAGCTTCAGTACTATGGCCGAATCTGAACCCAGATTAGAAGGATCAAGAAGGTCATTGTTGAGAACTTGTTTCTGGAGTTGTGCAGCTACAGCACGTTCAAGGACCTTAGAGAGGAATGGTTATTTGAGATGGGGTGATAATTGTTAGGGTTGTTGCATTCGAGTCCAGGGTTTTTAAGCAGCGGGGTAGCTGCAGCACATTTGAATAGTGGATGAACGATACCAGAGCGAAGTGAGTTTTTTTGAACAGGTTAGTGCCGAACGTGGCAAGGGATTTGAAATTTGCCCGAATGATTTTAGATGGGAAGGGGGATCCAGGGAGCACCGGGAACTAAAGAATAGACCTCAGATTTCGTTAATTTGGAAAATGCCAGGGGTTTGAGGTCAAGGAAGGTGGAGGAACATTTATTAGGTATTGGTTGGTGATTGAGGCTGAGTAGAGATACGGTGAACTTCTGTTTTTTCTGAGAAAAACTGAATCAACTGATCCACCTGATTTTTCTTAGTGAACGGAGGTGAGGGCGAGTGACTGGTAAGATGAAGGAGCTGATTAATGGCTGAGAAAAGAATCTTGGGCTTGTCTTAAGTATCAGCCAGAATGCTGGAAAAATGGTTAGTACCGGCGCCGTCAATGATGTTTTAAGACCTGAAAACCTGTATAATTGCCAGGAATGGTAAAAAATATTTTCTGTGTTTTTCTTCATTCCTGTGTCTGTTTGTGGAGTTTGCGAATCCTCCTCCCATGTTCTTCAAACTGATTGGCCCACACCTGAGGCAGATTCATTTACAGCCTGATCTTAGTCTGCATTTTTTGTTGTCACAGACCTGCGTGGATTTTGCAAACTTGACATTTCATGACAGGTACTTATTTCATCATTTACACTCTGTTTTTGCCAGATAAAGGGTGCCGCCTCCATGTTTCACAATGGTAATTAAACTTCATAACATGGAGTCAGCGTCAAAATATTCTGCATTTGTAGTTTTGAGAAAGCGCCACGCTGTATATAGTGTCGGCCTTCAGGAGACTATTCTCGAGCGAATTCAGGTTTTTATCGTCAGCTACATATCTCTGGCTAGGACTGTTGATGCGGTTCACTGTTGTGTGCTTGTATGATGGCGCGCTGTTGACCTGCGCCTGCTCAGGCATAATGATTCCTTCCTTTATTTGTTTAACAATTATTGTTTGTTATTTCATGTCCTGGGCGGCGCGGTGGCCCAGTGGTTAGCGCTGTCGCCTCACAGCAAGAAGGTCCCGGG
>JAZEWT010000002.1:38618989-38639478 GCA_036362905.1 Mordacia mordax
TTACACACCGCTCCAGGTACTTATTTGAGGCCGAGTAGACCTAGGGGAAGCCCAGGACCGGTTCATAAAATCGTCGCTGGTGTTGGCCGTGAGCGGGAATCGAGCTCAGATCGCCAGGTGTGTAGTCCAGCGCGCTGACCGCTGCGCTACCGCCTCCAAACAATCACCGCCACCACCATCATCACACCCTCAATCCTAGCCTCCACCACCACTCTCACAGCACTCAGAATAACCACCACCACAGCACCACCACCACCACCACAGCACTACCACCACCACCACCACAGCACTACCACCACCACCACACCCACCCCCCCTCCGTGAACGCGTCACGTGCGCGTTAAGAGCCGCGTCACGCGCTGAGATTAGGAGGGGGGTGGGCGGCTCCCTGATGGCACGCGTGGCACACATACCAATTACCTCCTCCTCCTCGCCTCTGTTATTCCGCAAAATCTCCCTTATCTCTCGCTTTACTCTCCCTCTTCTCGCGTGCAACCTCCCCCCCACCTCCACTCTCCTCCTCCCAGCCTCCTCGCACGCTCAGAGAATTTCACTGCTCTCTGCCTCCCTCCTCTCTCTCCTCTTTCCCCGTCACTCTCTCCCCTCTACTTTCCTCTCCCTTGCCTCTCTCTCCTCGCCTCTCTCTCCTCGCTCTCCCTCTCGCCTCCTCGCATCGCTTTGTTATTTGGCCGTGTATCATTTAAGCCCGAATTGGATCATAACCGCATGAGCCCGTTTCGGATCACCGCCTCTTTGTGTGTGTATGTGATTGGCTGTGTGTGGGTGTGGGGAGCGGTGTCGCAGCGGTTAGCGCGCTGGGATACAAACCAGGCGACCCGAGTTCGAATTCCGCTCACGGACACCACCAGTGACGCTTGTCGTAACCGGTCCTGGGCCTCCCCTAGGTCGACTCGGCCTCAAATGACTGCCTAGCGCAGTGCATAAACATTGCCACTTGGGAGACAAAGGCAGGCTGGGCGTGGTGCTGGTCACCCACCTACTCAGGTGCCGTGTTGACCTTCATAGGTGCTCGCCAACGGCACTTGACCCTACAGTATGTTAAGGCTATACGGGGGAACCTTTGTCTTTGCGGTGGCTCAGCGGTTAACGCACTGGCCAACGAACCCGGATGTTACTCGAGTTCAAATCCCACCCACGGCCACCAACACCGGTGACGATTTATTTTTCACCTGTCCCGGGCCTCTGTTTGGTCGTCGCAGCCTTAAATGAACACGAGATGCGGTGCATAAACGTCTCCACTGGGGCTACATAGACGGCGGGGCGTGCTGCTGGCCACCCACTCCCTCATTACACCTCTTGACTCTGCAGTCTGGTCAGGCTACCCGGGAGTTTAGCTGGAGAGCGAATTAGATGACTCGTGTCGATTGTGTGGAATTTGCGCATTCTCTCTCTCCCCGTGCCCGCGTGGGTTTTTCGCCCGGGTACTCCGGTTTCCTCCCATCGCCCCGCAATGTACTATCGTCGCATCCTGGGTATCCTCCCGCCTTGCGCCCTCTGTCGGCCGGGATAGCCTCCGGCTCCCCCGCGACCCTGTACATGATTAAGCGGATATTGACAGTGAATGTCGATTGTGAGGAGAGGTCCCTCGCAGCGCCGCGTCGCTCACCTCTCAGACGTAGCCCGGATGTTCCACCATTGTGATGGCATGTGACGCCACGGCTCGCTGTCAGAGGGAATCGCTTTCCATTTCGTTTGTTCTTGAAATCATCGTTGGGCTTCCCATGATGCCCGCAGCGTGGCAGATGATACGCCACGTAGGAGACTTTTGACATTTACGTCCAATGCTATTGCTCTTCGGAGCAAAATTTCCAAAACAATATACAAGGAATACAATATACACTACGTACAGCCATTTACACAACCCATTACCCACATCCCCTTCAATACAAGTTATGACGCGCACACATTCCATTCACAGAGAGTGTGAGAGAATGATGGGGTCTTGGAGAGGGGTGGTAAAACCCGCAGTATAGAGAGAAAATTAAAGTATGAAACGGAGAATCCCCTGAGTGTCTGTGCACAGAGCGCTGCCCCAGTGCTCCAAGAAAGTGGCCACCTCCTCGGCGTTTTTACAGAAGGTGGGCTCTGCGGAGATGTACCTTGATGGGGCCTTTGGTCATCGCTAATGCGGAGCATTCACCCGCGTCACCCTGCAGCAGCTCCTTGCGGGTCTTGTAGATCGCTAGCCTCGTCTGAGCAAGGACAAATTCTCGCAGGAGAGAGCAGGAGCACTCGACACGGCTATCCCAAAAGGGCAGCTTTAAGACCATTACCACCATCACCACCAAAGAGCCCCCAGGCCAATTTATGAGTTTTTTTTCTTAGTTGTGGGAGGAAAACGGAGTACCCGGCGAACACCCACGCGGGTACAGGGAGAGACAACATGTAAACTCCACACACAAAGGCACCCGAGACGAGACTCGAACCCGGGACCTTCTTGCTGTGAGGCGGAAGCCTTACTCACTGCAACACTGTGCTCAATTGGAGGGAGGCCCAGGATTGGTGGCAGATAATCGTCCCTCGTGTTGGAAGCCGTGAACGCAAATTCAACTCGGGTCGCCGGGTTCGTATTGTAGCGCGCTCAGCGCTGCGTCACCGCATCGTCACCCCGCCCAGCTAATACACCCTCTCAGCTTATCCACGCGGAACATTCCACATTCGTATGGCTGGAGCCAGAGTCCACCCCACCCCCTCCCGAGACGGACGCTGCCGCGTGTCTGAGCATCACCTGTAGTAGCTCAGTGTCATCAATATGATCGGCATTTTTTGATTTGGGCGGCAGCTTCAAAACCCCTTTCATCTGTTGCCTACACGTGATTTATCAAATAAACATCATAGCCTCGCTGCTATTCCCCGGTCTCATACATCAGTAACGATACACGTGCCGAGAGATCGATGTTTCATATTACCGGAGGAAGTACACGGTGAGCTTGCAAGCTCTAGATGCGGAATTCTGGCAACACAACAGACGCCCGAATTGGCTAACGTAAGAACGCACAAAACCAGAGGCAGATAAACTCACAGCAACATTAATTCATTATCAGTATCCGCTTAATCTTGTACAGGGTCGCAGGGGACTGGAGCCTATCCCGGCCGACAGAGGGCACATGGCGGGGGAATACCCAGACTGTGACGCCAGTATACCGCAGGGCACACTTTTTGGGGCAAATAACTCAGCATATCCATTAACCTGGGGAGCAACGTATATTTAGAGGCTGGGAAGAAACCGGAGTACCCGAATAAAACCCACGCGGGTAATTGGGAGAGAGAGAGAGAGAACACGCAAACTCCAAACAGAAAGGCACCAGAGCCGGGAATCGAACCCGGGTCCTTCCTGCTGTGAGTAGCGACAGCCGTTACTCGCTGCGTTCTGCGCATAAATAAAACTCCAACCGTCGCCATGAAAATTAACAAAACACGCGATATTGCATAATTGAACAAACTCAGGACACCGACTTGTACAAAGATGAAACCCCAACCAAAACTAAGAAGCCAACAGAGGCACTCACGATTGCACGGCACAATAAATGAATATCAACCGTAGCAAGAGAAACGCTGAAGTTATACATCACAACAAAAGCAAGGATCGAATGCAGCCTTTCAAAATTACCAATTAATTTATGCAAACGTCGCCGGGCCGACATTTGTTTCGAGGGGGTGAGGGGGGGGAAGTTGGGAACAGGGATGGGGCTGGGGGGGCGTTATGGAGGGGAGGGGCTAGGACGGGGCAGTAAGCGGGCAGAGCTAGGGTGGGCTAGTTGGGGGGGAGGGATAATTAATGATGTACAGTATGTACAGTATGTCAATGCCGCGGTGACATTTATACCGGTGTTCGGGTTGACTCAACCCTTAATGAGTACCTGGTGCGATGTGGATATCAGCTGTGCGCAGACACAGGCGACTGGGCCGTTGCTCTGCACCCCACTCGCATCACGCGGCGGTCTGGCCCCTAACAGCAATCGCTGTCCTCTCTATTAGCACTTGCCTCAACAATCAGCCAAGGCTATACGATGAAGCGTTGTCTTTGTGTGTATGGGGAGCGGTGGTGCAGCGCTTAGCGCGCTGAGCCATGAAGTTAACGACGGTGGTTTGATTGCAGTCGGCCACAATTATTCCGCGGATTCGTTCCGTTAGCAGTGGTGACCCCCACACACACACACACGTCACAATGACGTCATCTCCATTGCCATCACCTTCATCATACACCTCATGCTGATCCACCAACAGCGAGAATCGCTCTCAGCTGCTGCTCATTTCGAGTTCTCAGTTTCTTCGAGCGGTGCTTCACTGTCCGTCGCGACGTTTCACCTCCCACGATGGAGGCATCCTCATGGCCGCGCATTCACAGCCTTAAACACCGCCTCCCCTCCATGACCCAAACCAACCCTTCCCTCCTCCACGCTACCCCGACCCCTCCCCCCAACTCCCCCCCCCAAACCCCCGCCTCCCTTCCACCCCCCAACAAGCACACACACCCCCCCCCTTTCACCCCGTGCAGAGAAATCGGGAACATTTATCAGGGTGAACAACAAAGAAAATTGTTTGTAGAAGGTGGTGATTACTGTCACGTGACGCCGGGCGTGGGAGTTGATGGGGGGGATTGATGGGGAGGGGGCGGTGGATTGATAGAAGGTGGTGCGGGGTGGTGCGAGGTGGTAGGCGGCGATGGTTGGCGGCGTAACAGGGGCACACGGGCGTGATGTGGTGGTACTGATTGGCGCTGGTCTGGTAGCGCAGTGGCAACACCCGCGCTACTGCCCGAGGCGGTTCATTTCTCAACTGGGACATCTCTCTGCGTGGCGTTTGCCCGTTTTCCTCTTGATGTTCGTGGGTCTCTTCCGGGTCCTCCGGTTTCCTCCCACAACTTGAACCAATTCATTAATTGGTCGATAACATCATAATACATTGGACGCGGTGTCTGGCCGGGGTTGGCGCCGAGTAACCAAGTCGCTCGACTTCCCCCCCCCCCCGCGGTTTACTTCGCGCCTCTGGTTCGTTGAGTCTCGTACGGGGTCGCGGGGGACCGAAGCCTATTCTGGCAGACAGAGGGCGCAAAGCAGGGTTATACTCAGGATGTGACGCCAGTACATCGCAGGGCACTGGGGGCAATTTACTAAGTAGGCTAATTGGCCTAGACAGTAGCGTGTCTTTGGACGGTGGGAGGAAACCGGAGTACCTGACGAAAACCGACGCGGACCCGGAGAGAGAGAGAACTCGCAAACTCCACAGAGATAGGCACCCGAGCCGGAAACCGAACCTGGGACCTTCTTGCTGTGAGGCGACACAGCCGCTAGTCGCTACGCGACCACCGCTCCGCTCCCCGTGGCCAGTTATCTCTTTAAATTGAACATGAGCCACGCGTTACAAATTGTGTTTATTGCTGTCAGGGATGTGAGATCTTGGACTGAGTTTAGGGATGGTGATGATGGTAATGATGTTGGTGGTGGTGATGGTGGTAGTGGTGATGGTGGTGTTGCATCTGCCAGCTATCTGGCAAGCCATGATGAACGGATATGTCCCTTGGCCCTCGAACCAACAAGCGAGCCTTCAACGCTTCACGCGGCCTCACTGTGCACCTGGCCTGGCACAACACTCGTACTGACGAATAGCGGTTGTTGTTGATAACGATGGTGGTTGGTAGGAGCGGTGTCGGTGGTGATCAGCGCGGAGGGAGCAACGCTCACAACAACAAGCGGAGACGCCGGGCGTTTGAAACTCAGCGAGTTGGGAGAGTAGGGGTGGTGCCTCTGCCAGACATCCGTCAGCCCACGGCACCTGGGCCTGTCCCGTGACCTCCTTCTGCCAGCGGGGCCTTCTACGCTTCGCGTGGTAGCCTTGAAGTGCACCTGGCCTGGCATAGGTGCCGCGAGTACGTCACCGCCACTTCGTGGCGAACAGCGGTTGTTGTTATTGGTGGTGGTGGTTGGCGGTGGTGGTGTTCGTGGTGATTACCATGGGAGGCGCGCAGGGGGGAGGGGGTGCGCGCAGGAGGCGCGGGGCTTTTGGGGGGGGGGGGTCACTTCTTACGGTCACGTGCGGCGACCAGCATTACATCACAGCATCATTCAGTTAATTAGTAAATCTATTGAAATTTAATGGCATTTGCTTAATTGATTTTTTTGGTGGAAGGGGGAGGGTCTTTGTTTACCAAGCACCCCGATTGATATATATTTTTAGCTGGGTCAGTAGTCCCATTGTTTCAGTAGCTGAGCAGTAAACATTGCCTTGTTGTGTGGCGCCGAATTCCCATCTCGGGAACGCCTCGCGTTCAGCGAACGGCGGCTCAGCGCTCTCCTGTTAACGATGTCGAAATCCACTGCTGGATGAGCCGCCTGGCCACGCTGCGGGGCACGCGTGGGACGCTGTGGTCATTTGAGCATACTTCACCGCGCCGGTCAGTGCGGATGAGTTGAAGGCGAGCGGGTGGGCGGGAGGGAGGTAGAAAGTGCAGTACAACAGTGAGATTTTCTGTACTGCCTCTGTGCAACCGAAAACAAAGCAGCAGGAGCCTACAGGAGCCACCCACCTGTCATGAGCGGTGGTGTAGCGGTTAGCGAGGTAGGCTACGAACTCGGCGATACAAGTTCGGTTCCCGCTCACGGCCAACACCAGTGGCGATTTTCTTAACAGGTTCAGGGCCTCCCCTAGGTCGACTCAGCCTAAAATGAGTACCTGGTGCATTGTGCAAATACCCTTCCCCGCTGGGGAGACCCAAGCAGCCGGGTGTGGTGCTAGCCACTCCCCCTCGTAGTGTCCCATGCCGACCGTTATATGCCCAACTCGTTAGCACACTTGATCATACGGTCGACTGGAGCTATACGGGGGATCTTTACCTTTGATCGGCCGTCATCTCAGAACCCAGAACCATACAGCCTCAGAGCCCTCCCTCCCCCCTCTACCCCAGTCGGAGCTCTGAAACGTTTCGAGCGCTCAGGTCACTATGGCCGGAGCGAGAGTGATGTCGCTGTATTAACGTAGTCCGCATCGCTCACCCGCACATCACTCCTCTCGCGACCTCCTCCTCCTCCCCCGTCTGCCCTCTCCGCACCCCCTCCCCCCACGTAACTCACCATCCCCGACGCCGATCCTGCCCGCGACTGCCGATGTTTTATTATTTATTATTTCCACACCAACCCCCCATCATCTCTCTCCGCGTCACGAGGCACTCCGCGTTAAACAATGGCTCGAGCAGCAATATTAGCGGCACCGAAATGAGTTTCTTCTCAAAGGAGGAGGGGGGTTAGGGGGGTGACGTGGCGGTGAGTGAAACGCGAATTTAACTTTGTGTCTGTACAAAACAAATAATAATCATAATCGCACTTCTGGAGCGCTTTTCACCCGAGGGTCACAAAGCGCTGCACAGAGCTGTGGAGAGAACGGCATGTCAACAACATCACAGCAGTTCAATTGAAAGTCAAATAATCCACATAATTTAGAGAAGGGCATAAAATAAGCGATACAAATAATTGTTCAACAGACGATGGAAGGAACAAAGGCAAAGATCCCCCGTTATAGCCTTGCCAGACTGTAGGGTCAAGCGTACTGGTAGCGAGTAGCGCCTCTATGAAGGCTGGCACGGGGCACACGAAGAGTTTGGTGCGCGGAACCACGCCCGGCCGCCTTTGTCTCCCTCGTGGCGATGTCTACACACTGCATCAGGGACTCATTTGAGGCTGAGTCGACCTAGGCGAGGCTCAGTACCTGGTCAGAAAATCGTCACTGGTGTTTGCTGGCCGGGAATCGAACTCGGGTCGCCGGGTTCGCAGGGCGGCGGGTGGCGTAGTGGTTATCATCTGCGCCTCGCAGAAAGAATGTTCCGCCCGAGGCGGTTCGCTTCCTGCCTCCGGCGCCTTTCTGTGTGAAAGGTGTGTGTTCTCTCCCCCTTTTCTGCGTGGGTTTCCTCCGTTTTCCTCCCACATCAAAAAATATATACTCATTAACTAATTGGCCAATTAACATCGTAATGTAACGCAGTGTCTGGCAAATCTTGGCATCGGCTGAATGCATGGCTACCTCCCCTCGCCGCTCTGTGGTTCCCTCACTGCATCTCTGTAATGATGTTTTTCCGCCCCAGATAAGGGCGTCTGCTAAATATTAATGAATAATAATCAATAATAACCGCTGTACCACCACTGCAATGCTTTGGTGGCGCAGCAGGTAGCACACTGCGCTTCCAACCTGGCGAGCATGATTTCGATTCCGGGTCACGGCCACCAACGCATAATAGTGATGATGCGAACCGGTCCTGGGGATCTCCTAGGTCGACTCAGTCTTAAATGAGTACCTGGTGCGGTGTGTAAACACACCCGCTTAGGAAGGCAGAGGCGGGCGGCCGTGGTACTGGCAACCCACCGCATCGTCGCGCCGAGCCGGCCTTCACAGGTTCTACTCGCGAACCGCCGGCGCTTGACCCTACAGCCTGGCAAGGCTATGCGGGGGATCTTTGTCTCTGTTGTTGTTCATTAGCGGCGCGCGAGAGAGAGAGCGTGTGTGGACACGTTCGGCCAAACTCTGGCTCACGCCTCTCACCTCCCCTCTCCTCCTCTCCCTCCCACTCGCCTCTCCTCGGCTCTCTCCCTCTCTTCTCGCCGCCCTCCCTCCGAACTTTCCACTCTCCCTCCCCTCTCTCTTTTTTCACCACCACCCTTTCTATCTTCCTCCTCTCCTCTCTCCCCATCTCGCCGCGTGATCTCTGCTCCGTCTCTTCTCCGCCTGCCTGTCTCCGCGCACGGCGGTGACGGCGGCT
This sequence comes from Mordacia mordax, assembly GCA_036362905.1. Lineage (NCBI taxonomy): Eukaryota > Metazoa > Chordata > Hyperoartia > Petromyzontiformes > Petromyzontidae > Mordacia > Mordacia mordax. Next base: position 38,627,757 of record JAZEWT010000002.1, read on the forward strand.
ACCCCCGTCACCGCCACTGGTACCGCGCGTAAAGCAAAGATCCCCCGTGTGGACTGTACAGACTGTAGGGTCAAGTGCTGTGTTGTACGAGTAGCGCCAATGAAAGCCAGCACAGCGCAAGAGGGGGGTGGGTGGCCAGCTACACGCCTGCCCGTTCGCATTTGTCTCCTTAGTTAACTTCAATTGGACGGCTGTGATGAGCTGTCAATGACGAGAATGAGATTGTTGTTTCTGACATGCCGTTCCCTGCGCAGCTCTGTGCAGTGCTTTGAGACCCTCGGATGCAAAGCGCTCTCTCAACGCAATTATTATTATTACTATTATTAGTGACGATGCTTACCTGTCGCGCAAGGGTACTCGTTTACGGCTGAGTTAACCCAAGAGCGGCTCTGATATATTTCACGTTTGGTAGCTGGCGCCGGAGATTCGAACTTGTGTCATCGAAGGAGTTCATAGCGCTTTGCGATAATTACTGCGCCACCGCTCCACGCTCTAATTGATTCGCACCTCGTTTGAGTCACTCACGCACAGACACACGCACGCACGCACGGACGCCCACACACGCATACACTTTCAGTCGCTCGCACACAGACACCAGGCACACGCATCACAGACGCACGCACAGAAACTTTCTCACACGCAGACACACACACGAACGCTCTCGCACACACACACAGACACGGACACATTCGCAGACGCGCTCAGACACACACTCAGTTTATTACTCGGTCTCTCTCACACTCGCGTGGCTGCAAATCGCTAAATAAATAAACACACACTCTCCCTCTCCCCGCTCTCCCTCCGCTCTCCCGCGCTCGCGAGGGAGAGATAGCGAGGGAGAGCGAGGAGGGAGAGCGAGGAGGGAGAGAGAAAGAGAGAGAGAGCGATGAGTGGGAGGCGATAGCGGAGACAAAGGGGGGACGCGGCTTCCAAACGGGGTCTCGCGTCGCGGGGAGACAGCTGCTGGGGGGGGGGGGTCAGGGCTCACCCCGTCTCCTCACCGCTCACCCCCGACTCCTCACTCCTCACCCCCGACTCCTCCTCGCTCGCTCCCGACAAGCGTCTCACCCCCGATTCTCAACTCACCCCCGACTCTGAGCCCATCAATCAACTGTCTCGGAGAAGGGGGGCTTGCAAACTCGGCCAAGTGTCCGGTCAACGATCACCATCATCATCACCATCATTATCGCTATCATCAGCATCATTATCACCATCAGCATCACTATCAGCATCCAATAACACAAGTGAGCATCGGCATTCTCTTCCGTGACAGCTGCAGTCTTATCTCACATTTACATCATTAACGCAGCAGTCAATCAAAAAACATCATCGGCATTATCAGCAGCAGCAGCGGCAGCGTTAAACATGTTTTGTCATTAGCGGCGAAATCAATCACTCTCATCATCGCCAGCAGCAGCAGCCGCGTTCTCCAACCCGATGAGCATCGACAGCGGTGGACATATCATCAGCGTTCAACAACATCTCAGCAGCACCAGCATCGTCATCAGCAGCAGCTGTGCCATCAGTTGCAGTTTTGATTTCCGTCTGTACGCGCGTCATATGAATTATAATAATCACAATCACCCTCCCTCCATCGCTGGTGGCGCCAATCATCATCAATCATCAAGCGGCAGCAGTAATCAGTGTCTGCACCGACAGCTGCTGCTGCTGAGAAGATCGAAGAGGTCCACGTGAACCGCCTCCACGACAACCACCGCCTCTGCTAGGGCCACGCATCCATCACCACCACCAACACCACCGCCACCTTCCAACCAACCAACAACGAACCACCCACCGTTCACCAGTGCCATCACCACCACCGCCTTCGCCGCCACCACTCATCAGCAACCGACACTGTTGCCCTTACAACCACCGGTGTCACTCAACCACGGAACCACCACCGCCAGCGCTATCACCAGCACCGCCACCATCACCACCACCACCGCCGCCGCCGCCACCACCACCACCACCACGGGCGCCGAAGCCAGGGCGCCGAGAATGGAGCTCCGTATCTGGGACCACATGGCCATCGACGTGTGCCCGGAACCCATCCGTCCGATCAAGCAGATCTCTGACTACTTCCCCCGCGTTCCCTGCTCATTCCCCGCAGCGATGATCCGCTCGGGATCCCCGGGGACCGCAGCCGTCGCGGCCGCCGGGGATGGAGGAGGAGGAGGAGGTGGTGGCGGTGGTGGTGGTGGAGGAGGAGGAGGAGGAGGTGGGGGAGACGTGGGGAGAGACCCGGCGATGCGGGAACGGGAACGGCTCCAGCAAATTCAGGCGGAGAGAGCGGATCGCGAGAAGGGGGAACGCGAGAAGGGCGCCGCCGTGGGAGCTGCCCCCACGGAGGTGGAGCGAGAAGCCGAGGGGAATGAGGAGAGCGGCGACTCCGACGACAGCAGTGAGTGCCGACACCGCACGCACCACTGCACTTGTCACCACAGCTGTGCAGCGCTTTGTGACCCTCAGGTGAAAAGCGCTCTATAAATGCAAATATTATTGTTATTACGCACGGAGCGCACCGCCGGCACAGCCCCAACACACACACACTGTTGGCGCGAGCGCTTGTTAGCGAGCAGCTATTAAGGCCGGCCACACGATGGTGTGGTGGGTCGCGCCAGGTAGTCGATCTAGGTCAGGGTCGCGACCGAGTTCAGACGCTCGCTACCGCTGTTGGTCGAGCGCCGGAATCGAACTCGAGGGTAGACAGGTTCGCGGCGCGGCGCGCTGACCGCAGCGCCACCGCTCCCCGACATACACGAGGTACACACGCCTCGCAGACACGTGCGCTGCGTGTGAGGTCGACTGGTGTCAGTCCATGGTGACGGAGGGCGATGACAAAGACACGCGGTGTCGGTCGTGTAGCGGTTGTTTCGACCATACTTCACCGCGCTGGTTAGTGCGAGTTGGTTGGCGCCCGTACACTAACCGAACGACTCACACCACCGTGGCGACGTTTCGGGCAATGTCCCTTCTGCATAGTAGTCAATGTTGCTATGTAACGCACACGCTTGGTACACACGTGTTCATTTCGCTGGTACTGGCACAGGATCAAACCGCTGGTTCGTTGCGCAGTGCGCTAACAACCGCACCACCGCTCCTGCCTAATACACATGCACAGGAGGCATTTAAATACAAAGACGAAGGTCCCCCGTCTAGCCTCGACACAGTGCAGGGTCAAGTGCATGTTAGCGAGCACCTATAGCACAACGTACTGTGCGCACGCGCGACAGCAGTATTATTAAGGCCGGCATGATGCACGGGAGGGGGGGTGGTTGATGGCCAACAGTACGCCCGACCGCCTTTGTCTTCCCAATGCTGATGCACACCGTAGCAAGGGTACAATTTTTAACGAGAACGCCCACTGCACGCGTGGTTATGAAGTGCTGTTAGCTAGCACCTAATGAAGGCTGGAACGGCATACGTGAGGGTGGGTGACTAGCGCCACGCCCGGCCGCCTTTGTCTCTCTGGTGGCAATGTTTGCACACTGCGCAAGGTCCTCATTTGAGACTGAGGTCAACCTAGAGGAGGCCCAGGACCGGTTCAGAAAAATCGCCACGGGTGTTGGCCGTGAGCGGGAATCGAACTCGGGTCGCAGGTTTCAAAGCCCAGCGCGCTAACCGCTGAGCCACCGCTCCCCAAAAAGCACACGCACGCATGCACACACGTGGCGATGAACTGAACCTCACACTCGTGTGCTGCGCAGACTCTGAACCGTTTATTATTATTAAGAGAGCCATGTCCCGCATGCAGATCGCTCATTCATTGTAGCTCAATTAAGGATCAAATTGCCAATTAAGCCTTAATAACAATACCAAGCTGCAAGGCGCTCCCACGGTGTTCGCCGGCCCTCATAGTGAGAAGCCTCGTCGAGATCCGGGCGCTTCTAACCACTGCCCGAGATCGGGCAGTCCTTTATACGTGAACGTGTGACATCGGCCAATCAGCGGGCGCATCGTGTCGCGGATGGAACACTTCGGTGTTCCATCCGCGACACGAGGGGGGGGGGGGCGACAATCCCGTGCAGATGGAACAGATGGGCATTCGTACGCGCGTTGCTGTACCGCCGTCTCTGTACGAGCCAGGGTATGTGGTTCCGCCCCCCCTCCCCTTGACGCTGGCTGTCTGTGTGCGATCCACTAACCCACTCAGCTGCTGGCTCCATTATTTCAGCCCAACGTCCTGCTGATAATAACAGCAGTGCCATTTATAACGTGCGCAGCATCCGTTTAATTTCAAAATGTGTTCAAAAGATAGAACCGCTCTTGAGGAGTGCGAATACCACAGAGAGGTGGGGGAAGAAGGCAGCCACGTGTTAGCCAGCACCGATATTTTCCAGACACTGCGTCATATTTATTGTTTCCGGTCAATTAATGGGCGTTTTTTTTTGTTTTGGGACGAAACCGAAGAAGCCAGAGGAAAATCGTGGCTCGTGACCCTCTGCTGTAGAGCAGGGGAGGTTGTAGTGATTCTGGGGCCCAAGCAAAAATTCAATGATTACCCCCCTCCTCCACACTGATTAATCAGCTCTGATGCGAACGTCGCTTCGACAAAAGGCCAGTCCACGGGCCCATGGGCCCTCTGGCCATCGAGTTGCAAATCCCTAGGTTGCCCTATGGTTAATACCTCTAGAGCTGTAGAGCACAGCCTCCAACGTTATTTTTCCTTCGCTCTATCTCTCTGCCGTGATGGGTGGTTTACCCGAAACGTCGCTCATTGCGTTTTCTACTTTTGGTGGCGGTGTTAACGACGAACGCGCGCGTCGAGAGGCGTGTTTTCTGAGATGACGTCACTAATACGTATGCGGTCCCTGACCCCGATGTTACTAAGGCTCTCATTGTCATTCTAAGCGCGCACCTCCCCCCCCCACCCACCGCGCAATAGTTCCTCGCACACTTCTCCATCTCGCGTCCAGTGCGCGGTTCCTGACGGGCGGATTCGCGGTTAGTGGCGCTGCCGCCCCACAGCAAAACAAGGCAACCCAGGTTCGATTCCCGGCGCGGGTGTGCGGCATTCGCCTGTACCCCCTTCCCACCGTGTCCGCGTGGGTTTCCGCCGGGTAGTCCTGAGTGCACCCACAGTCCAAAGACACCCTGCTGCGGTTGCCGTTTAGGTTACTTGGCCTAACTAAATTGCCTGCGGTGACCTGTGAAGCACCCCGGCACACTGTCTAACTGGGAGAGACGCCGGCTGAATGAGTGACCCCATGTGATTGATGCGTTTCGTCTCAGGGGTCCGTTTCTGTTTGTATGTTTTACTCTCTCGCTCTCGTTGTGCCATCAAAATGCGTGTTCTGTCCACTGCTGGATGGAGACCAGAGCGAGCGGCGCTTGTGGCCGATGGCGTGGCGCGCGTGTCGAGATGAATAAGACGGAGGTTTCCACATCCGTGCGTGACCCCAACACGTGACTCGACGCGAGTTACGGCGGCGCTGAGGGTTGCGAAGCGGGAGCGGGGGGGGGTTATGGGGAAGAGGGGGGTCTGGAGGGGATCCAGGTTGGGGGGGGGTGATAGGAAAGGGGGCTAATGACGGCTCGGGATACTATCGCCCTCGCTCATTCCTTATCTCTATTCGCATTTCCTTCACTCTCCTCTTCGGGTCATCTCTCGCGTATCTCACACACCCTCCTATCTGACATCTCCCGTGTAATCTTTAGATCTCTCACACGTCGTGCTTTGCATCTCCTCTCACTCTCGGTCTACATCGCCCCCTCTTCCACTCTGCATCTCCAAACCTCTTCCCATGGATCAACATCTCGCTCATCTCTGGTGACCCTCGGGTGAAAAGCGCTCTATAAATACAATTATTATTATTATTATCTCCCTCCACCTCTCCCTCCTCACCCTCTCTTTCCTACCTCTCCCTCTCCACCGCTCTCTCTCTCTCTCTCTCACCTCTTACTCTCTTTTTTTTTCGCCGATCAGCAAAAACGTCACAGTTCTGTATATTTTCGAACTTTGTCTTAATCATCCTTTTGGCGTTTTGAATTTATTTTTTTGAATATTTTTGTTAACATTTTCCAATATGAACAAAAGACCCTCACTCTCACTCTCTCACCTTCTCACCCTCTCTTTCTCTCACACTCACATCCTCACCCTCATCCCCGTTTAATAAAGTTATGTTTAAAACTTGGGGAATGTAGCATAAAAAACAAAGGGTAATGATAAAACAAATAAAACTAGCAAGTCCCATAGTGCGAGGAACCAGTTGCAACCCAACCTTGTCCCTACACGACGGCAGCATTGAGAAGAACCTCACTCATGTGCAGATTCCCCTCATCAGACACGCGGCACAACGCCTCCTACCTAGCCCAGTGAGTGGAGAAAGATCCCAATCTTCCTATTAGCTGCGCTCAGTGTCAGAACTCCGGCCAGATTCTGACGGAGAGCAGCGATTTGAAAATGCGACAGTGGCTTGGTGATTATTGCTCCGCTATGGCTACTTTCCTAGCCCTGTAAAGAGCGAGTTTGGCATTGCTCATAATAAAATTAACTTACTCTTCTATCTGTTTGCCTTCTTTGCCTAAATACCCAAAAATAAGAATGATGGGGGCGAAATGGAGTTTGAACTAAAGATGTTTTTTTACGAGCTTAAAGAAAAAAAATACTGATGGGCTACTGTCTCTCGGTCTCCACAGAAGACACATTCTGGCCTCCTATTTGTGAAATGTGCCCGGGGAGAGTTGGTCGTCACAAGCCCATGGGCAATGCTCCAGCTGAGGTCTCCTTGATGTTTGTGCAATGACCTGGAGTAGAAGAGTCTCCGCTGTGGAACTGCGTGGCCACTGCGGGACAGCGTCCCTTCACAAGCATGGCCTCTATGTTTCGTTATTACGTTCTGGTCATGGAAGTGAACCATGGAGAGGTTCAGCTTCCTCCGTTCTGCAGAACCGTATTCTGTCTCTCAGATTAAAACGTGTACAGCGTGGGTGTGTGCGGTGCTAGCGGTTGGTGCTTCCTTACTGGCGCCACCATCAGTTGCGGTGGAGATGGTCCGGCAGGTGCTACCGTGTCCCCAGTGCTCAGGGCAGGTGCACTCCCTGCTACCTCCACGTACGCCTTCCGCACTGTGTTGAGTATTTTTGCGGCGAGTCTCGGAGAATTCATCCCCATCGCTGCTGCAATGTCAGCAATGGGACCAGCCATTGTCCATTTGTGTCCGGTTTTACGAGAGCCCCTGCTATTGTGAGCTGTACCTCGACGAGACGCCTCTCTATGGTCGGGCCTGTGCTAGGGGGGAACGAATGTTTGGATTTCATACGATTGGCTTGTGAACGAAATCGCAGGCGTCCTGGGGCCCCGTCTTTCTTGGCGGTGGAGAGGGAGCTCCAAACCTGCAAAGCATCTCTGTAGAAATGGAGAACTCCTACCAGAGAGACGTTCTCATCTCTCATCTCTCATCTCATTGTCAGAAACCGCTTAGTCCTGTACAGGGTCGCGGTGAGCCGGAGCCTATCCTGGCAGACACAGGGCGCAAGGCAGGGATATACCCACGATGGGACGCCAGTCCATCAGCAGCATGTTTTTTGGACAATGGGAGGAAACCGGAGTGCACGGCGAAAACCCACGCGGACATGGGGAGAACATGCAAACTCCACACAGAAAGGCACCCGAGCCGAGATTCGAACCCGGGACCGTCTTGCTGTGAGGCAACAGCGTTACCCGCTGGGCAACCGTGCCGCCCAACTCCTACCAGAGAGACGTTCGCGATGATCATTTTAAAGAGTTGTTTGCTGCACTGCAGGCTTCCCGCTTTGCTGAGAAAAAAGGATGCTGGCGTGCACCCATGTGGGTAGAGGGGTTGCATAAAGGAATTTCTGGATAATTTGCAGGTGATAAGTGGAGAGTTGACTCCTGATGCAGACTAAGCCTTGCCCACCTTCCTGCAGTGGCAGTGATATGACTCCAGTAACAGCACGATGATGTTCCCCGTGCGTCTACAAGAAACCTACATCATGACAAATCTAGGATCATCCTTTGAAGCCTTGCGATCACGTGAGTGGGTGGAGCATTTTCACCCTCAACCTCTCACTCTCTCACCCGCTCTCTCACCCTCATCTCCTTTTAATATATTCATGCTCTCTCCCTCTCTTTCAACTCCCTCCCTCCCTCTTTCTCCTCTCCCCTTTCCCCCTCTCCCTCTGTCCACCTGCCTCTCCCTCCCTCTCTCTCCTCTTTCTGTTTTTCCCCCTCTCCCTTTTTTTAACCTCTCTCTCCCCCTCCTCTCCCTCGTCTCCTTCCTCCCTCCTCTCCCTCCTTCCACCTCTCTCTCCACACCCCCTTTGTCTCCCCCTCCCTCCACATCTCTCCCTCGGGGCATCCCTCGGTGGACACTGGGCGGGTAGTGATGATGATCATGATGACGGGGAGGATGAGGAGGATGAGGAGGATGAGGAGCGGTGACACCACGCGACGAGCATTGGATGCACAATCAACCCACTTGCAAACACGAGTCCTGTGCGCGAGGCTCACGGACAGATGAATATCGTTCCCGCTCGCCCGATCGATTTCCCAAACCCGCATTAAATTAGTAACGGTTTCAAATTACGGTGGGCGATGCGGTGTGCAGCTCTGCTGCATCGCAGCCAGAAGCGGCCCGCTTAGATTCCCGGCTCGGGTGCCACATCTGCGGTTTCTTGCACACTGTCGAGCGAGTCCGCTTGGGTTTTAGACCGGTACTCCAGTTTCCTCCCACGTCTAAAGACACGCTGCTGCTGCTACTGCCTAGGTTAATGGTCCTGGTGAGTAGATTGTCCCTGGCGCCCTGCCATTGACAGGCCTCCAATCCTGGGTGTATCCCTGCCTTGTGCCCTGTGGCTGCCGGACTAAGGTTTGGCCTCCCGTGACCCTGTGCAGTATTAAGGCATCATCATCAATACTGGCTTTATCCTGTACAGGGTCATGGGGAGCCGGAGCCTTTCCCAGCAGACAGAGGGCGCAAGGTGGCGTTATACCTAGGATGTGATGCCAGTACATCGCAGGGCACTGGGATCAATTTTTCTCAGCAGGCCAATTAACCGAGGCAACAGCGTGTCTTCGGACGATGGGAGGAAACCGGAGTACACGGGGAGAGAACTCGCAAATGCCACACGGAAAAGCACCTGAGCCGGGAACCGAACCCGCAAATTATTGCTGTAAGGTGACAGCGATACTCACTGCGCCACCATGCTGTCCAGTACTACAACGGAGCTGATCATTAATTGGATGAACGCCTCCTCCCCATGGCGATGGGTGAGCTTATCTGACCATACTTCACCACGCCGGTCGATACGAGTCGGTGGGAGTGGAGACAGGATCGACAGGGACAGCACTCACCACTGAAGCTACGATATTTGACGGAGCCAATGAATCCAAAATATTAAGAAATGTCTCATTTCATCTCATTGTCAGAAACCGCTTAGTCCTGTACAGGGTCACGGTGAGCCGGAGCCTATCCCGGCAGACACAGGGCGCAAGACAGGGCTATACCCACGATGCGACGCCAGTCCATCACCGGGCACTAGAGGCAATATAGCCTGAAGGCCAATTAACCTATACAGCAGCATATTTTTGGACTGTGGGAGGAAACCGGAGTGCCCGTCGAAAACCCACGTGGACTCAGGGAGAACATGCAAACTCCAAACAGGAAGGCACCCCAGCCGAGATTCGAACCTGGGTTCATCTTGCTGTGATGCGACAGCGCTACCCACTGGGTCGCCGTGCCGCCCATTAAGAAATGTGGCGCCCTTATTTTAAGCTCCCTCCCTCCTCTCCGTGAGCCCCGTGAAGTGCTGTTGATGGCAACCGACGTTTGAGAAATCACACCGGTCCACCTTGATGTCCCGAGCCCACGTCAACGACGCGAGACGAGGAGGAGGGGTGGTGGTGAAGGACAATGGGGAGACGAGGGGAGTTTGGGGAGACGGGAGAGTGGGATCAACTCGCTGGAGAGGGCCTAGCTCTCCTCCCTCCTTAGAGGAATCGACTCCACATGAAGGCGTCCACTCCAGGTAGATGGATGTTCATTATTATTACAGCAGGCGGTACGCAGTGAATTTGCAAGCTCTGGGTCCAGGATTCCTGCGACACAATACTAGCTCCTAATACTGGCTCTTATCTCTAACACTGGCTGCCATTTCTAACACGGGATCCTGTCGCTAACACTGGTTCTGATCTCGAACACTGACTCCTATCTCTAACACTAGCTCCTGTCTAACACTGGCTCCTATCTCTAACACTGACTGGTATTTCTAACACTGGCTCAAATCTCGAACACTGGCTCCTGTCCAACAGTGGCTCCTATCTCAAACACCGCGAGCTCTCCCTGTGCGCTCCCTGCGACACGATAAACGTCCAAATTAACCAACGTAGCAACGCATAATACCAAAGGGCAAATAAACTCACTCACAGCAACAATCTGTGCGCCACATGAAAGTCGGTGATCATTAAAGTACGTTGTAACGCGCGAGATTGCACAAAAAAACAAACTCACAGCGCCAACTTGTAGAAACATGACTCCGTAACCGTAGCACTAATGATGGCACAGCACAGCAACCTTGTAACGACTGGGAGACGGCGTCGTTCATTTCAGCACCACATGGGGTAAAGACTTAAGGGCTTAACGCCAGGAGTAAGAGTTGAGTAACTGGGTTTATTAAAGGGGAGACATTTTTGTGGCCCTCGGGTGAAAAGCACTTTATAAGTATAAATACAATTATTATTACTTGGCGGCACGGTGACCCAGTGGGTAGTGCTGTCGCCTCACACCAAGAATGTCCCGGGTTCGAATCTCGGCTCGGGTGCCTTTCTGTGTGGAGTTTGCATGTTCTCTCCCCGTGTCCGCGTGGGTTTTCGCCGTGCACTCCGGTTTCCTTCCACAGTCCAAAAAACATGCTGCTGCATAGGTTAATTGGCTTGCAGACTAAATTGCCCGCAGTGCCCGGTGATGGACTGGCGTCCCATCGTGGGTATATCCCTGCTGTGCGCCCTGTGTCTGCCGGTATAGGCTCCGGCTCACCGCGATCCTGTACAGGACTAAGCGGTTTCTGACAATGAGAGATGACATGACATTATTATTACTGGGGCATGTTTGGGGGGCCCGGCGATGGACTGGCGTCCCATCGTCGGGTGTATTCCTGCCTTGCGCCCTGTGTTTCCGGGATGGGCTCCGGCTCACCGTGACCCTATATAGGACTAAGCGGTTTCAGATAATGGGATGAGATGTTTGGGGGGGATTGGGGGGATCAACACGAGGTCCCACGTGTTCCTCGGCTCCGCCCCTGACTCCTCCCTTGTCCCTGTCCCCCTTCGCCCCCCGAGCAATCGATTCGAAGGACGGCGAATTAGAGAAACTGGGAGGTCCTCGTTTTGAAGGTCGTCACAAATCAGTGGCATGGAAGAGCAGCGGATGGAGTCGACTCCACTGGGGGAGACCCGTCGACCGCTCTCGAAGCTGAGATGTTGCTCAAATTCGTGTGGACGGGCGTCACTCGAACGCGCCACGCGCGGTCGGGAGTTCAACAACAACATCGATCCGTTGTGGTATGGGGGGCCGGCGAGTAACAACAGTGGCCTCACAACAAGAAGGACCCGGGTTTGGTCCCTGGCTCGGGTGCCTTTCTGGTGTGCAGTTTGCGAGTTCTCTCTCTCCGCCTGTCCGCGTGGGTTTTCGCCGGGTACTCCGGTTTCCTGCCACCGTCCAAAGACACGCTGCTGCCCAGATTCATTATCCTGCTGAGCAAA
>JAZEWT010000002.1:38659478-38671989 GCA_036362905.1 Mordacia mordax
GGGGAGTACCAGTACCCACACTTTCCCCCACCGCACGCGATCTGCCGGTCAACTAAACTTCGCTGGGACATCGAACCTCCGGATTTCACGCGTGCTGAGTCAACATTGGGACCAGTGTCCCGCGGTATCTGCGCCGAGACCCCATCGCAAGACGGAAAAAAAGGTCTTCAGGCTTCTGGGGTCCGGCACGGTTCTTACTGCCCTGCGAGTCCCCGCGACCACCCTCCACCTCCCTTCCGTGTCCCACCAACCCCAAAAATTCCAGCATCGTGAGACGTAAAGAATTAAAAACATATCTCGCTTCCAACTCTCTCCGGTGTCGCGTCCTCTGCTCGTGGATCACACGTCGCACCGTTCAACCCAACATCAGCGCCATCCTGATCACCAAAGACAAATATGTCCCGCATAGCCTCAACAGACTGTAAAGTGCTGTTAGGGAGCTCCTATTCAGATCGCTAACTTTGAAGGTCAGTACGGCGCACGAGACGATGGGTGGCCAGCACCATGCCCAATTAGTGGCGATGTTTGCGCATGACACCAGGGACTAATTTCAGGCCGAGTTAACTTAGGGGAGGACTAGGACCGATTTAGAAAAGCAGTGAGCGGGAATCGAACTATCTGGGTCGCTCAGTTCGTAGCGTAGCGAGCTAATCATTGAGCCACTGCCTTCATTACCATCCTCACCAACATCATTACCATGCTCCCCATCATTTGCAGGGTAAGGGGGAGCGGTTGGGGACGCTTGTGATCCATCGATTTTTAGCCAGATGGTGGTCCACGCAAACATTTCCGAGGTGAGCGCATGCCCACGTACGCGAGAGCACATGGGTCGAAACCCCGTCCACGTGGAACCTCTACACATCATTCCTTCCCACATCTTTAAATATATTTCAACTAGGGTTCTCATGAATGGGGGGGGGGGGGAGAGGCACGCACCCTCGTGCCCCCAAGGGTGCGGTGCGAGGTTCGAGGGTTCCAGTCACACCGAATTCTGCGTGGAGTTCGCGTCGCGCCGCGCGATGCGATGACCACGTGGGTCCGCGCACGCACACCTGGGTATGTGAGCTCGTCACGTGGTCGTCTGATTGCGCTGTCGCCAAATCAGTCGCCTCGCTCATTAGTGGGAATTTAATGGCTCCTGATTGTCTTCTTAAGTTTGAGGGGAGAGGGGGAGGGGTGTGAAATGGGTATAACACCCCCTGGCCCAGATTGCGCAGTTACACTCGCACATCACATACACCCCAAACAAAGACAAAGATCCCCCGTGTAGGCTGCATAGTTTAATGGGACAAGTGCTGTTACCAAACAGCTAATTTGGGCCGGATTGACTCACGGAAGGGAAGACAGGGGGAATAGCCATAACCACGCTCGACCGTCTTTGTCTCCCAGTTTTGATGTGTATATGCACTTTGAAGCTACGTGAACAGTCGAAAGCTGGTTGGCAAGTCAGACCCAGATGACATGGGCTGAGATGCTTGGGAGATGCTCCACCTGTGCACCCCAACTGTGCTAACTTGTTGGGAGATGGCGACTGCTTCCAACTGCCCAGTAGCATCCTTCACGAGGCCTTCTGCCCAAAGGTCGATCTTGACACTGCTGGTACAAGTCTTCAGCAAGTGTCCACTCATTACACACACCGATCCGTTGTACGTTAACTCAATACACATACCTATCATCTATACAGAATTCAATACACATACAAATTCGCTGCACGTAATTCAATACATGCCGAGAGACTAATTTCGTCTTCATTGTTAACTTCTTCATTGCTCTATTGTCTTATCTGCCTAGAAGATTCATAAGCACAATGTCTGTTATATAACCAGGTCCCACCTTCACATTCTAATCAAACAAACCACATGTGCCTTACACACTTTATAGCCTATACATACAATCTGTAATCTTTAGAGTATATAATACAGTCTGTAGTCTATACATATGGCCTAGTCCATACAGTCTACACTATATGTCGATTGTCTATACAACCTATTCATACAGTCTATAATGTAGTGATGTGTTGCATCCTGGGTGTGGCCCTTCCTTGTGCTCCTTGTTCCCAGAGTTGGACTATGGCCCCTGTTCGGTATGATCACCTACTCATTCGTAGCTCTAAAGAGCCTGATTCTAACATCAGTTCCTTGTAACCCCAACCTTCTGGCCATTTGCCGTGAGCTGATGATACTTCGACGCCCTTGTTACATTCATCGGGGTGCTGGCAACAAAAAGCCCATTAACCTGCCTGCAATTGATTTCCCTACCCCCATCTCTGTATTAAGCCCTACATATCAGCTACCGATGAAACAACAAGTTAGACCGTTTGCAGCTCAACGTTGCTTGAAAAAAATACCACTGATTGGTGCCCCTCTTCCAGTACGCACATTGCCTGCGACAGAAACCCACGTTGCCCTGGTCAATCTGCACTCTCTGAACACCAAAAAAGCCCCACTCATCCCTGAGCTGATATTGGACAACAGTTTGGACCTACTCTGCTTAACAGAGACCTGGCATCATCAAGATGATTTCCTCACATTGAATCAGGCCCTACCGCGAGACTTTGCATTCCATCACAATGCTCGTTCACATGGGCGTGGTGGCGGCCTTGCAGTGCTCCACCATATGTCTGCCGACATCTGACCGATTCCATCGCCGACCTTCAATTCATTGAAGCATATGCTCTGGATTGGAGGTCGGTTCAACCTGTGAAGTTGGTGCTGCTCTACCTCCCACTTGGAGCCTCCTCTTCTTTTGTTAATGAACTGTCTGAGCTGCTTTCTAAGATGTGCTCCAGTTCTGAAAGGATCCGTATTCTTGGCGATTTCAACATCCACGTTGACTCTCTCAAGAGCCCTCTTGCAAGGCATCTCATGGCCACTCTGACCTCACTTGGCTTCACTCAACACGTGACATCTGCCACTCACAGATGCGGCCATATTCTCAACTTGGTTTGCTCATGGGGCATATCGGTAACCAACCTGTCTGTCACTGATCCTTGTATGTCTGATCACTCCACTGTGTGGTTTGATCTTCAAGTACCGCCTCCCATTACCATCACCAAGTGCAAAATACAATTTCTAAACCTTAACGCCTTCACTCCAGACATATTCACCGCAGCAATCAACAGTACTTCACTCGCCGCCACGTCTCACTCTGCCTCTGATGCGATAGCAGAAACTTACAACAACGTGCTATCAAAATACGGGATGATTTGGCCCAATAAAATCACACTATGTCTCGGGCAGAAAACCATCCCCCTTGTATACTGCTAAACTCCGGGCTCTCAAGGCGAATTCACGCACGGCCGAATGGACTTGAAGAAAATCTGGCCTCACCGTTCATGCTCAAATCTTTAAGGAACAGCTCATCCGCAACCAAAAGGCATCTGACTGTTCCCAAACCAGCCATCTTTCCAGCATTCTGGCTGATACCTACGACAAGCCCAAAATTATTTTATCGACCATTAATCATCTCCTTAACCCAACCAGTCAGGCGGGTCAGTTAATTCAGGTTTTCTCAGAAAAAAAACTGAAGCCCATCGTATCTCTACCCAGCCTCAATCACAAGTCAAAACGTCAATTAATGTTCCTCCACCTGCCTTGACCTCAAAACTCCTGTAATTTTCCAAATTAATGGAATCCGAAGTCTCTTCTTTAGTTACCAAATCTCGGCCCACAAACTGCACCCTGGATCCCTTCCCATCCAAAATCATCCGGGCAAATTTCAAATCCCTTGCCACGTTTATCACTTATCTCAACAACTCACTTCACTCTGGTATCGTTCACCCATGATTCAAATGTGCCGGTTACCCCACTGCTTAAAAAAATCTGGACTCGATTGCAACATCCCTGATAATTACCGCCCTATCTCAAATATATCATTCATCTCTAAGGTCCTTGAACGTGCCATAGCCGCACAACTCCAAAAACACATTCTTAACAATGATCTCCTTGATCCCTTTTACTCTGGATTCAGATTTGGCCACAGACCTGATACTGTTCTGGTAAAGCAGTTGATAATCTGCTCGTCGCTGCTGATGAAGGCTTGCCAAGTATTCTTATCCTCCTGTACCTGAGTACTGCCTTTAATACTGTTGACCATCCGATCTTACTTGAGCGACTGGAGGGTGAGGGGGTCTCTGGCTGTGCCCTGCATTGGCTGAGCTCCTACCTCTCCCACCAGAAGCAGTTTGTCAGCCTCGGAGGACAGAACTCAGAGATCCATCCTGTTTTGTCTGGAGTTCCTTAGGGTTCAGTTCTCGGCTCCACAGGCTACCGGTTCAATAAAGGATTGAATTCAAAACCCTCCTTCTCACCTACAAGGCTCTCACTGGCGCTGTTCCGACATACATCCGTGGCCTACTTCAGGCACCATCCTCAACACAACTTCGATCCTCCAATACGGGCTTGCTGCATGTGCCGATGTCGCATGTCCATTCGATGGGTGACTTGAGCCTTCTCACGCGCTGCTCCCAGACTTTGGAACTCCCTTCCATTGGAAATTCGACCAGCTGAGTCCTTGGGCATCTTCAAATCTCGTCTCAAGACTCACTTGTTCCGTAAGGCTTTCAAGCCCTAAAGCTACGTCTGTTGATGCGGCTCACTGTTGTCATGCAGGTCTGAAGGCTTTCTTCTGACCTGCGCCTGCTCGGGAACATTTATTCCTTGTTTATTGAAAAATATATTTTTATTATCGCTTATTTTTACGTCCTTCCATAATTTGTTGCTGCTGTTTAACTTTCAGTTGAACTGTTCTGCTGTTGGCATGCCGCTCTCTCCATAGCTCAGATGTTTAAAAAATACAAAAAAAAACATCGTTGCCAATTTCATGGCTTATGTCGTTGTTGGCGTGCCACTCTCCCCGCAGCTCTGTGCAGCGCTTTGTGACCCTCGAGTGAAAAGCGCTCTAGAAATACAATTATTATCGCCAGGTCTTGTTGTGCCACATCAGTAATTTTTTCTCCATCCCATGCCGCGCCCATAGAGCTCCCCTCTACCTGGTTAAACAGAAAAGCTGCTTGGGCATGCGCTGTCTGGGCATACCGGTTACATAACCCAGTCAACGCAGCCTCGCCTGCTGGACGACGAACTCACCGATGGGAGTGTGTCCAGACCTTTGTAGGATCTGTGAGCTCCTCACGCAACCCGGCAACACACACACACACACATCACTGTCATCACAGACACACGCATGCATGAAGTGACTCAGAGAAATTAGGCGCCGCGTTTAACCACAGCTGCCCGAATGTGCGCGTTAATCTCGTCATTAATCGCGTGCGGCCAATTAAGTTAATTGTAATTGCGAGCAGATTGTGGAACCGGAACGTACGGTCGAGCAACCAAGTCATCATTACCATCGCCATCGTCTCTATTATGGCCACCATTACCACCATCATTATCATCCATGAGTTATCCACTCCGTGTACTGATCTGGGTTTTTAACGACTCGATGCAAGAGAATTCGCTCCACGTTCTCCAATAACTCATCTCATCTCATTATCTGAAACCGCTTAATCCCATATAGGGTCACGGTGAAGCCGGAGCCTATCCCGGAAACATAGGGCGTAAGGCAGGAATACACCCGACGACGGGACGCCGGTCCATCGCCGGGCATTGCGGGACAATTTTAGTCTGCGAGCCAATCAACCTATCCAGGAGCATGCTTTTGGACTGTGGGAGGAAACCGGAGTACCCGGCGAAAACCCACGCGGACACGGGGAGAGCATGCAAACTCCACACAGAAAGGCACCGGAGCCGAGAGACTCGAACCCGGGACCTTCTTGCTGTGAGGCGTCAGCGCTAACCACTGCGCCACCGCGCCGCCCTCTCCAATAACTAGCCGGGCAAAATGGACTTCCGGCACAGCCAAGGCAGCTCTAATGTTGAGGCTATGACGGGTGTACGTATGTAGGTCTTAGAACACCTGAGGATGCCTCCAACGTAGGAGACAAAACATCGTGAAGGAGAGAGCGATCGACGAAAGAACAGCTTTGGAATTCAATGGTCACTATGACCGGCGCCAATGGTGCAATAAGCGTGGCCGCTGGTCTGTTGGCTGTGTAAAATTGCCGATAATTGTTCGTGAAACAATTAGCGGCTGCTGTTTGACGCGAAGCACCAGTCTCGGTTGCGAGCCGTTTTCACATCAGTTTGAGTGAAAATTGACCGGCCGTTCAGGATAGTACTCAGGGGTGCAAGGAACTTAAAATAACTGGCTTGGGTCCTATCGCAACCCTCCTTCCCACCTTAATGTCGTCAATATTTCGGCCGATTTCTTACCGGTAAGCTGTACCAAACCGTCATGGCTTACTTTCAACCATACCTAAGGAATACGTCTCAGGGCGATGACCATTTATCGAGATTCTTTCTCCCCAACCTCTCACTCCTCCGAGCCTCCCCATACGGTGATTGCCACCCCCAACATCCCCTGGCCTCCCCCTCCCTCTGCACAGGGTCATGGGGGGCCGGAGCCTATTCCAGCAGACACAGGGCACAATGCAGAGCTATATCCAGACTCGCAGGGTATTAACATTTGCATTTCTAAAGGACCTTTCACCCGAGGGTCAAAGTGTTTACAAATTACGATACCGGGGTTAATTTAGTCAGCAGACCAATGAACTTAGGCAATACGCCTTTAGACTATGGGAGGAAACCAGAGTACTCAAAAAAATCCAATGCAGACACAGGGTGAAAACGCCAACTCCACCAGGTAAGGCACCCGTGTCGAGAATCGAACTCGGGACCTTCTTGTCGTGAGGTGGCAGTGCTACTCACTACGCACTTTGCACATTTGCGCTCAAGCCCTCTCCCCTCCTCCAATTCCTTACCACCACGTCTCTCGCCGCACACGTGCGACGCTAAGGTGTCAACCCCCATTACGATACGGGAGGCAACGTGGCTGCATGATGATTCCTCGAAAGTGAGAGGCACCAGAACGGCCCAGCGGAGGAGGCGAGCTCGACACGGTTATCCCCCCAAAAAGGGCATCTCTCGAGTGATCCACACGTTAAAATCATATTTACACGTAACACTCAAACATGACCTCATGTCCACGTAGGTTGTCGCCGGCTACTCCGGTTTCCTCCCACTATCCAGACACGCTGCCGCCTTGGTTTATCAGCCTGCTGGGTAAATAGCCCCCAAAAAAGTGTGCTGCGATGTAGTGGCATCACCTCCTGGGTATATCCCCCACCTAGCGCCCTGTGAATGCTGGGATCGGCTACGGTCCCCCCCGCGACTCTACACAGGTTTAAGCGAGTACTGACACTGGACCGAACTCAACTCAAAATATGATCCAGGTCGGCTTTATTGATACAAAAATACTTGACGCGTGTTAATGGCCACAGACGTGCGGAGCCCGTGTCGCGGTGAACGCACCATTCAGACACACACCACCACACATTCGCAAAGACCCCTACATAGCCATAAGACTGTTGGGAATAGCGTTGTTGGCGAGTACCTATGAAGGGCAGAACGGCACACGAAGGGGGTGGGCGGCCAACACCACGCCCGGCCACTTTTGTTTCCCGAGCGGCGAAAGGTACATGTTACACCAGCTCTTCGTTTTGAGACTAAGTCAACCTCGGCAAAGGCCTGGTTAACATGATCATCACTACCCTTAGTCGTGAGTGAGGCTCAATTGGGGTCACTGGGTTCGTTGCGCAGCTGCCAACGGCTGCCATGCCGGTCCCCCCTCATTCACACAAATATCGCACACCGTCACACACTACCCATTCACACGCCAGAACAGTTCAGCCATACATACACACCACCCATTCAAAGCTACGGCACACCGTCACCGCACACCCTCACACACCACCCATTCACACTCTGCACACGCTACCCATTAACACACAAAAGTTTGCCGAACCCAAAAACTCAATTTGAGCCAAAGGCGGTTGAACTATTAGTTGATGCCTCCACCGGCAATGGCAACGTGTCGAGCGGTGGCGAAAAAACGCACTGTCTAATAATTTATAAAAGAAGAGACATGAACGCGACAAGCCGCAGCAATTCTCCTGCATGTCCGGTGCCTCGCCCGCGCGCCGCCTCGTCCGCGCGCCGCCTCGTCCGCGCGCCGTGGAGACGTGCGTCGCGCGCGCGTCCCAGCTTCACGGCACCCCCATCCGGCCTTTTCTCCAGAACGTTCCCCGGTCGAAACGCCCGCGCGAACGTCACCCGGCTGTACTGCCCGTCCTCCCTCCTCGCCCCACCTCACCCGCTCACCTTCCTCAGTTTCCCTTTCCTCTCCTCCTTGCCCTCCCCGCCATCCACCTCCTCCCCCCACCTTCGCACTCTCCACCACTTCCTTCNNNCCCCGTTATTTGGCGCCGTCGACGAGGCTCTGCAGCGACGTCGGCACCCACGTCTTCTCTCCCTGCACGAAGACGACTCCACGGTCAATGTACACCACCTGGCGCCCGAACGTGTACAGCTGCTTGCCCTCGTGGCGTCGGCCCAGTAGCGGCATGAACACTATGTTGTTCTCCTCGGCGCGCGCCTGCACCAGCTCTTTGAAGCTCAGCGGCACCGGCTGGGCAACGCCGGCGGCGAGGCTGCCCGCCGGGCCCGAGAGGGTCGGGGCCGGCAGGGGGGCAGGGCCACCGTCCGGCTGGAAGTCTCGTCGGCGCTCCGTCTGCGTGAGGTAGGCGATGTGCTCGCGGGCGCCGGGCTGCGTGAAGCCCACGGGTCCTGGGGTGGGGACACGGGGGCAGGTGCCGGGGGGGAGGACGGGAGCCGCGATGATGATGGTGATGATGACGTCGTTACCGATTGTAACTTCCGCTTGCAACGTGCCGCCGTGCAGCGTTAATTCGCTCTAGAAGGGAGAATGACTCCGAGGCGTGAGGAACTGCCGAGTTGGGAGAGGGCGAAGGCAGCCACGTGGTAAGCCGATGCCAACATTTGCTAGACAACTGCACCTCTGGGTCTGGTCTCCACGGAGCAGTATGTGGTGCTCGCTCGCCCGCTGATAGGGGATAACGGCACTATCTATGAAGATGCTAATGATAAAAGTGTGTTTCCAGTGAATGTCTTGAGGGCCGGGACACGTGACCAGATCACACATAATTGTGATCTAAAAACTCAAGCGACACATCTGTCAATAACATTGCCTTGAAAAGCTAAAGTAAATAAGAGGTCATGTTTATGACAATGACCTTTCTTCCCAGCACATAGACTAGAGATGTAGTGTGTACTTTGAGATTTCGTCCAAAATTGGTTGGAGTTACCTGATGAGGCTGATTGCAATTACCAGTGAAACGTCGCATTTCATTGTAAAAGTTACTGGTTTGCTCTTCAACGCACCGGTGACCTAAAATAGTAAAGAATTGACACGTTCTGTTCACATGAAAAAACCTTACTGATTGGCTGTTTCAGGTGGACGCGCGTTTACAACACGTATTTACCTACGTGACCTAACCGAAAAAAATTATTTTATGAATACGTTTAGTTTCTTCACCATTGTCTTTGCATTGGCAATAAATAATCACTAAATCACATGTATTGGAGTGGAATTTATGGCCGGATGCCCTTCCTGATGCCAACCTCCTTTAGTCGGAGGACCTTTGATCGCTATTCATCTCGAATCTCTCAACACACCTGTCCACCAAGGGAGAGCATAGCAGGAGTACTAGGGTCTCCTTTAGCCCTCTAGTTCATTGGAACACGCCCACCCATCTAACCACGGTAAGGTTACCGATCCATGAGGGGAGGCCAGGGTTTAACGAGCGGGTAATTACCGTGTGGCATAGACACGGCACGGTTCATTATGTCCAGCGCCTCGCTGAACTTCTCCTTGACGGTGACGTGTGCCAGGAGCTGCTCCGAGAACAGCGACTTCCAGCCCTGGTACCACTTGATGATCTCCTCATAGTTGGGGTTGTTGCTGAGCCACGCACACAGGACCTGCTCGCGAGGACGTGCACCCAGCGAGTCGATTGTTTACAGCGGTGGACTTGAACCGGTCGATCGCAACCGACAGGTCGATTCCAGAGCGCTGAACAATCGATCTTAATATTCGGAAAAAAGTATAGAGGGTGAGAAAATCCAGGATTCAAAACTTTAGTGGCAGTGGGTCGCAAATGCAAGCCGCTGGGGACAGTGTGCAGTACTCAAGTGTACAGCACTTGGTTAGCGTGCAGCAAGCACAGGCGTCACACTAAGAATAAGCGTAATTTTTTTTGGGACTTAGTAAAGTAGAATTTTTAAGGGTAGGTCTTGTGTTGCATTTAGATTCTAAAAGTGATCTCGTGTTTAAAAAGGGTGGAGACCACTGGTTTCGAGACATTCCGAGGACTTGAGCGAGCCCATGTTCATTTCGTTTAACCGAGGTGAGACCTCTAGAGGGCAGGACGAGTCTCAAAACAAAGGCTCTTCGTTCCATTATAGGAGATTCCCATTATACGTCTCCCTGCTTTACGTCATTTCGCTATAACGCCAACTTTTCTGGGACGTATATCGGTCGCATAGCGGGGGACTCCGCTGTACCCACAAGGCCCTTCACGCCGCCAAAATCCCGTGAGGTTTGCCAGTCCGAGCGACGATACGATGATCTCACCTGGAGCCACTTTGCGAAGAAATGTTTGTCGAGCAGGGCAACGAGGCTGGCGAGAGACAGCATCCCTTCCCAGTCCATCACCCAGCGGAACGGGTCCAGGTGCTGCTGGTGCGGGTTGATCATGAAGTCTGCGAGACACATGCCTGGCGGGGACACGGCACGTGGAACGGTGGGGGGGGGGGGGGGAAGGGGGAGAGACACGGCGCCCGTGCCGACATGTTGCTCGTACCGGAATCGCCATTTCTCGGACATCAACATTGTGAGGCGTCATCTATCCACTGCTGGATGGAAGCCTGCCTGAGTCATTGTCACTCGTCAAGGTTGTGCGATGCAGATACACAATGCAGCTTGGGAAGAGATTGATAGTTCTCAAGAAATCGAGTCAGTTACCAAAGAATCACAAGCGTGTCAACACTGACCACGGGGAAGTGACTGGTAGTGACGATGGTGATTATGAAGAACTGATAATATCCACAGGAAACCAACCAAAAATAAGACTTATATGTGTCACAGTAGATGTTAAAGTTCCCGCGACATTATAACAAAAAAAACAGTGAGACGTGTGTACAAAAGCCATTGTCCAAAGTGATCAATTATTAAACAGTTCCCACGAATTACTTAATTAAATTTAACCTCGCAGCAACATCATCCCCAACTGGCAGGCCGTTGCTGTGTATATGCTGGACAGCAGCAGGGCAACAGAATGAGATGAGATGCAATATAAGGAGCCCTGAGATTCCGAGATAATTGAGCATCCTACTGAACGAATACCCTCTTTCTTGGCTCACCAAGCTTGGGCAGGATGTGTTTTAGCATGAAGGCCTCCCAGCTGCCCGGGGAGAACACCTCCTTCCATGGCCGCAGGATGAGCTTGGCGGAGGGGTCGCTGGGATGCCAGCGCTGCAGCGCGCTGCCCAGTTTGCTACGGATGGGCGAGTAGAGAGGCTCGAGGCAGGCGCCGCCCATCAGGGGCAACCATGGGTGGATCCACGCGTGGATGGGCACCGTGTCCGTCAGCGGGTTCCAGTTCTCCACCTACACGAAACGCCGAGGCGGGTACCACGGCACGCATCACGTGACGTTTCCACCCTGCGATGTTGCCAAAATGGCCATCATTGTTGACGGACGGTGCTGTGGTCGTCGCAGCGACGGAGATGCCCGGCTCAATGGGGCATCACTGGCTGAAATAATAAAGCCTGAGTCTATGAATCTCGATGTAACTATATGGGTATTTATGCAACTCTATGGGTCTCTATGGATTTCTATGTAACTGATAATTACGACCACTGCCGACGGTCCTGTGCAATGGCCATGCTAACGACAGAGCTGCTTGGCTTAGTGGGGCGTCATTGGCTGAATATATAAGGCGCAGCCTGCAGAACGCGATGAGCAACAAGGGCTGTGCAGTGTAATAAAAATAAAATGATGAACAGATGTGCTGTGGGCTGCTGTTTATCGTGCACAGGAGCTGTTGAGACTGAGAGTGAGCATGAGAGTGAGCAGCACATTTCGATTCGAGACAAGGTTAGTCTAAGGGTTAAGATTTGGATAATAGTTAGGAGTTTAGATTCCAGTGACGATTAAGATTAATGTTACAAGTGAGGGCTGGGAGTCAAGTGAGAAATCGAGCGATGGTAAAGTTTAGGATAAGTTTCAGGACAACTGTTCTTTCAACAGGAAAAATATACGTGACCCAACTCAAAAGTACTTTAAAATATTAAATTCTGGTCATGAAAGCCTTCAAATTAAACTTGAGGAAGCTTGAACTAATAAAGTGGAGGCAGTAAAGAGCGAGGGCGCGAGAGACGGGAGACACGTGAACCTCGCGCTGAAGTTTGGGGAAGATGAGCTGCTCCAGGACGTTGTTGAGGATCCACGGTGGCAGGAGCTCCATCCAGTGTTCCACCATGTCCACCATGGGCTCACAGACACGCGGCTGCCACCGAACCACGGCCGACCG
>JAZEWT010000002.1:38745373-38758949 GCA_036362905.1 Mordacia mordax
GAATGCGCGTTTCCAGCTCCGGGCGGAAGTGGCGAATCAGCCCCTAAGGAAAAGGAGATGTTTGGGGCTGACTCCACCCTGGCACCGCAGACAGGATCGGTTGAGACTACGCCGTGGCGATTAAATCGGACGGCCGGCTCCGTTGAGGGAGTATTTGCGATCCAAGCTGTGGCGGCGGGTCTTACCGAAAAAAATCCAAACGCGATTCAGGGTGCCTAGTGGCCCTCGTTACACACACACACATGCGCGCGCGCACACACACACACACACAGCGGGATACCTGTCAATGAGCAGAGGATAAACACATCCGAGAGAATTCGAGAAAGCAATCCCAAAGCGTCAGCTTTCCAGGTGTGCGTATCCGGGTCACCGCGTGTGCGCACAGGTGCGCGTGCGCGTCAGCGGCTGCTGTTCTCTCCGAAATTTGCAAGTGGACAGCACCACCCACCCTCCCCCTTCACCTATCCTTTCGCTAGCCCTCCCACTGCTGACTGATGGGTCGGTCGCACCAGTTGGGGGAGGGAGGGGGTAACGAGGTGGTGGGAGTGACGAGGTTATGACGACGTTGCGGCTGCCTTGCGCTGGGCGGCCTCTTGGTAGCGCTGAATGCGCGTTTCCAGCTCCGGGCGGAAGTGGCGAATCAGCCCCTAAGGAAAAGGACAGTGAGGGTGGGGATTAGGCGGATTTGTTTGTCAGGGGCCAGCTGCGGACAAACGCTCATGATCAACACCAAGACGAGGAGGAGATGGTCGCTAATGTCGTGAAAATAAATGCTGAGCCGGCACGAACAGCACACGTGGAATAGAATTTGCAGGGAGCACAAAAACATGCCACTGCATAGGTTAATTGGCTTGCAGACTAAATTGCCCGCAGTGCCCTCTGTCTGTCGGGATAGGCTCCAGCTCACCGCGACCCTGTACGGGACTAAGCGGTTTTTGACAATGAGATGACAACAAAAAACGATGTAAGTTGCCACGGTTCGATGAAGATGCCTCCGACATGCAAGGCGGTACGTCGTGAAGGAGGGGGTAAACGCTCACCGAGGCCGCTCCGAAACAATGGCCGTTAAGATGTATAGTTGTAAATTACGTCAGAGAGTACCCACTGAGCCTGCAAACTGGGTGCGGGATTCCTGCGACACAATGAACGTATGAACCGACCAACTCAACACGTTAAAATAATGAAAGCTCGCAAGGATAGGGTGAGAGGTCACCTGGACAGGCCAGGCTGCTCCGTCACCCAGTGCACAGATGGTGTGCCCCTCGATCTGCTTGCTGATCTCCCACAGCATGTCAATTTCCTCGGGCAGTACGTTCCCATCCACCAGGCGCCACATCATTGTGTTCATCCAGCCCGTGCCTGAACAGAGCCCCCCCCCCACCAAACATCATTAAAATACCAACGTACGCAATGCGTCCATAGTCATCATTCCCATCAGCACCGTCTACCTGTAACCGTCATTCCCATGATCATTCTGTGTGGAGTTTGTGTGTTCCCCCCGTTCTGCTTGGGTTTCCGCCGGGCTTTCCAGTTTTCCCCCGCAACAAAAAATACACTCATTAATTGGCCGATACCGCCGTAATACACATGGACGCAGTGTCTGACGGTTTGGCGCCGGCTGTAAGTGGCTGCCTCCCCTCCACTTCTGTTTCCCGTAGCGCTTTGTGGCCTCTGGGTGAAAGGTGCCCCTATGTAAATGTAACACATTATCATCGTTACTGTCAATCATAACGTTCACCACGAGCACACCAACCGAGTCGATGTGCTCGTGGGTACGAGCGTACGTGGGGGTACGAGCGTACGTGGGGGCACGAGCGTACGTGGGGGCACGAGCGTACGTGGGGGCACGAGCGTACGTGGGGGTACGAGCGTACGTGGGGGTACGAGCGTACGTGGGGGTACGAGCGTACGTGGGGGTACGAGCGTACGTGGGGGTACGAGCGTACGTGGGGGTACGCGCGTGCGGGCGGACGCGTGCGGGCGCGCGTGAGCGCGTAACGTGCCTTCGCGGCAGGGTGTGCACTGCCCGCAGCTCTCGTGTTTGTAGAACTCGATGAGGCGAGCGATGGCCTTGACGACATCCGTCTGTGAATGCAGCGGAGCGCGCGGCGCCGTCTGAGCCTCCTCCGAGTCTCACGGCACGCTTGCTGCCTTTCCCCTCCCGGCGTATCCCCACCGCTGCGACGGTGTCGCGCAGGAGGATCGCCGTCGAGCGCTGTTCCTTCGGAACAGCCGAGTCGAGCGCTCGACACGGCTGTCCCGAGAGAAGGGCTCTTGAGAGCGGTTTCCATACGTCGGGCCGTGAAAACGGACACCGTTACATTGGTAACCTCTACGGTGTCACGAGAACAGAAATCCAGTCACATCACTTGCTCAGCCAAGCACACTCTCAGGAGAATAGCCCACGGAAGCAGATATCACAGAGCTAGTTCCGACGTCCCTTCAGCAAACTTCTGGTCCAGTCAGCAGGGAGTAAAACTCTCAACCCACACTGCTATAGAACAGAAGTAGTCATCGGACAACGGCCTAACCGACGGCTTTCATTTGGAATTTGGTGGAATTTAGCCAAACTGAGTGTAGAAGTGGTAAATTTTATCGTTGATCAAGATTCCGGAATAAACATGCCATTGATCGTAATTGTCCTCATTATCAGCACCATCATTAGCACCATCGTTGCCATCAGTACAATCATCATGTAGCAACGGACAATGTCCGAAACTTCCGAGGCCACAGACTGCATTGGAAATTATGGAAACATCCTTGATTTCAGTGCTTTTATGGCTGTTGTGAGATATATGTATTACTCTGTTTACTGGCGTTTATAATATATATAGGTTGTCATAATAAATGGTCATTACTCTGTATATATCTGAATTTAACAAACTTCCTTCCCCTATGCCCATATTAGTCCATTAAAGAAATGTTTTACTGTACCCTCATCATCAGCGCAGGCATCAACGCTATCAGTCACCACCACCACCACCAACGCACCGACTTGTCCATGACGATGAGAGCGGCCGTGCCGAGGCCGGTTTGCGCCGCCACGAGAGCGTCGAAGTCCATGAGGACCTCGTCGCACACGGAGCGAGGGATGAGCGGCGTGGACGAGCCGCCCGGGATGATGCATAGGAGGTTATCCCAGCCGCCACGCACTCCACCTGACTCCGCGGGGACGCGGGGGCAGTCGGTTGCGTAACAGTTCACGGACGGAGGGGCTCGTATCGGGCGGCGCGGTGAGTGGCGCTGCTGCCTTGCAGCAAGGAGGTCTCGGGTTTTCGATCTCTGGTTCCGGTGCTTGTGTGGAGTTTGCAAGCATTCCCCGAGTGAGAGCGGGTTTTCGCCGGGTTCTCCGGGTTCCTTCCCGCAGTCCAAAGACACGCTGTTGCTGCCACCTAGATTAATTGGCCATACCCATCCCCCCGTGTCCATCCAAGGCAGAGGTCTCCAACCATTTTAAATACAAGATCACTATCAGAATTTAAATGCAAGATCTACCATCCAAAAAACTCCAAAACCTGCTCCCCAAAAATGTGCTATGCATGGCACCCAACAATTCGTGGTTTCTAGCTTATTATTATTGCTCCCAAAAACGACTCCCGAATTGAATCCCCATTTAGTACACCTTTACACTGCACGGTGATGCAATTACACGTGTGACTCATCACAGGTGAGCTCACACTGACTACATTAAGATCGATTGTTCAAGACTCAGATCGAATTGTCGATCGGGATCGACTGGTTGGAAACCATTGATGTACAGCATTAAGCAGTCGCTGATAATGACCATGTACTCTTATCCATTGTTGGCCATGAGCCAGTGGTTAAAATTCCACCACCCTCTCTTCCCCAAAAAACCAGCCTCATCCCCACATGCTTTGATACATTTTCTCAATGCAAGGTCAAGATATGATCTATAAGTCTATCATGTTTTTCACATTGTGGAGGCATGGAAAGGGGAGGTGACATGTGTTTTGAATCATTGTCCACCCCCACTTGTCCCATACGTTTTCCTGATTCATGGCAGTTTTATGTTTAAGGCCAGAAGCCACAAGGCCCAGCCTTGGAGCCTCTGAAGTCGAGTTCACCGTCAAGGACAGCCTCGCTGATGTCAGGAGAAACTGTTGTTAGCGAGTGCCTAATAAACCCTGTAAGGCACACAGATACGTAATATCGCCAGGTTAACTTTCGCCAATGCTGATGTACAAAATGTACCAGGTATCCATTTAAGGCCGCGTCGGCCTAGGGTAGGCCCAAGATGGTTTCAAATACATCAACGATGTTGAAACTAGACAAAATCTAGGTTCGTAATGCAGTATGCTAATCACTACAATATAGTATCCCAATCAAAAATACAAAGAACTCCTCCCCCCCCCCCCCAAATAGCCTAAACACAACTTCGGGGCAAGTGCTGTTAGCGAGCAGCACATATGAAGGTTGGTATGTCACAAAAAGAGATGGGTGGCTATCACCACACCTGGTCGCCTTAGTCTCCCGACTGGAGATGTTTTCATACTGCAGCAGGGAGTAATTACAGACGACCCAGAGGATGCCCAGGATCGGTTCGGACAATAGTCGCTCGTGCTGGCAGTTAGTGGGAAGGCAGCTCGAGTCTCTGTGTTCAAATCACAGCGTGCCAACCGCTGCACCACCACTCCCCTCTAACTGTACACGCACTCACGCGGACGCACCGGCGTGTCTCTCCACGAGCTCCTTCAGCGGGATGGACATCTCCTCCTCCACTGTGCACGGGTGGTTCACATGCCCCGAGATGTTGAACAGCTTCGTTCCAGAGTTTCGCTCGCGGCCAAAACCAGCGAACCAATCCCCGCCGCGCCGGCAGATCGTCGGTGCCACGGCAACCGTCTCCACATTAGCCACCGTCGTGGGACAGCCGAACACTCCTGACGGGCGGAACCGTGGTCGCGGGTGCACGTGTTATCAAACAGCGTTTCCGCACACCATTTGTCTCGAAATGTTATCGCATTAAGACGCTATACACATCTACGGGCTGTGATATTGTGATTGAGGGGTTTGTGTATTCTAATGAATCCTAAAGCTTTCTCACATGCAGTCTAGCGCTCCTGTTAGGGTCTCAATTGGTGGTGAGCAGGTCTGCTGAGATGTTACAGACAAATACCGATCTGAAGACCCTCCAACGAAAGCAGCCTAGAGTCGGGAAGGTTATTTATTCATACAATTCTGCGCCGTTACCTTCCACCATTGAGGCGGGGGCAACCGGCCAATCCGGCTTAACTTGGATAGCGGCCGTATACACCGGCAAAATAAAGCCACACTGAAAATTGTGCCGCATCACACACGCCTCCCCCTCTTCCTACACGGCCCACCCCATGGGGGATCGCACCAGCAGCCCGCGCGGGGGCGTTAACGGGAGCTCACCAACATCAGCGGGGAAAGGGGGCTTCAGGCGCGGCTTGCCCTGCTTGCCCTCCAGGCTCTCGATGAGCGCCGTCTCCTCGCCGCAGATGTACGCGCCCGCCCCACGGTGCACGAACACGTCGAAATCGAATCCCGAGCCGCACGCGTTGCGGCCCAGCAGCCCGTTCCCGTACGCTTCCTTGATCGCCAGCTACGCGCGCGTGCACGCAAAGCCAGAGGTCAGAGAACCGAAGGAAATTAGTCAAGCGGGCTTTTTGCGGTGGTCGGTCCGTTGTTATTGGAATGCCCACCTATCTTGTGTAGTCAGAAGTCTTCGTTTATTTTCCACATCAACTTAAAACCCACCTGTTTAAGGATCGCCTCTACCTTGACATGTGATTTGTATAGAGCCCCATCGCAGAGCATTCAGAAGTTCTCGGATTTATTATTATTGAATTGAACTGTTGAGGCTCTGGGTTGCGATCACCTGTCACTAACGTAGTGTGTTGCTGGTCCCTGTCAGGTTAAGGGCAAATGCGCTAAATAACGTTTCATCACATTTAATTTTTTTTCTGAAATTAACATCAAAAAACGTCAGCCGTAAGACTTAACAGCTGCATATTTAAAGGCACACGAAGGGCAGCGGACTCTGTGTGAGTGCAGGTGAGAAGGCGCTTTCCCCTTTTGTGTGGATCAACGTTCCCTTCAAAAGAATCTCAGAGGTAACGCCCCCTGATCTGCTTTGGAGGTTGTTCCCCAACAGAAAGGGTATCGCTGCTTTGCTGAGATCTGAACAGATGTTTGTCTCATTATTTGACATTTAAACCACAGCTGCAAAAAAATACAGTTGCTGTAGGTTGTCGGGGTAGGCGCTGTTGCCGAGAAATAACTAAGGCTAGAATGGTGCACGATAGGGTTGGGTGTGGACAGTACACTACCTGACCGTCTTTGTCTCCCCAACGCTGTGATTACACACATCACTAAGGAATGATTTAAGGCAAGCGACCCAAGAAAGGACCAGACGAGTTTAGATATTACCTGCCACTGTTGTTAACCATAGTTGGGAACAAAAACCCAGTTGGGTTTTGGTACTGTGTGAATTATAATTCGAAGGCTTTCATGACCAATGTTATCGATAAATTCCATCTTTTGGTGTTAGGTCACGTAAAAAATGTCTGTCGTAAACTGTCCACCACCCAACAATGGCTAATTAGTAAAGTTTGTCAACGTGAACAAAACGTGCCAATTCTTCACTATCTCAGCACACGGGTGTGTTGGAGAGCTGTGTGAATACTTAAACACACACACATGCCTACGAAAATTGTGTGCACTCAAACGTGTGTTTGCGTTATCAATGCCCACAGATGTTTGTGTGTTTTACCACAAAAATTACCATCGGTTAATTATTAATTCAGAGTTCTTTTAAGCAGGTTAGCATTTGCTAATTATAACTACCTACTGTGTAGAACTACATTTCCCATCAGATTTGGTTACATTATTTGTATTGATGTAGGTGTTTTTGGGAGCGTGCTCAAAACGGTTGACAACGTGCTTATTTGCACACTTTAGATCTTTCATGCCTTTCTCTTTACTAGTACTGTCTGAGTTTCTGTTCTGTGTTAAACGTTACTACTGTGGAATCGTTATAAAATACAAACAATATTAAAATGGTCCAAAGAATAATTTCATTATGAACTTGCATTTGAGGTTACAGAAATAAATAAATTACACACTTGGAAACACATACAGGAACCAGAGGCCACAAAGGCATCAACAGCACTAGCGAGAACACAATATATCTTTGTGTCAACAGGTCTAGTGCAGCATGCGATTGTGGTGCAACAACTGTGGTATACAACTGTGGCAATGGTTATCTGGTAAAGAAACTTGGCACAATGTAAACACTTCCACTACTGATAAAAACTCAATCGTTGTTTTAGGGTAATATCTGACCACCAAAAAGAAAAAGCAGCCACTATTTTAACACGCAACGTCCCACAACAGATAAAGCTCATTTGCATGCATGCAAATTGCCTTTTAATTGTGCATTATTGTAAGGTCACAGAGTTGAGCTGCCAACGACATAAATCCTGGATTTGAATCTTGTGTTTTAAACCATTTTTTAAAGTGTGTGTTTTATACCGGTTTATAGTTTCAATCCCAGTGACCAATTGCTACACAAAGAAAACAATCAATTTGGTTCTACGCTTTATGCGTCTAAATTAAAGCTCCAATAATTGGTTTCACAGTTGTTAAAAATACTCTCATACATTAGCCTGCACTGGAAAGTGGTGTTTATGCCTGCAAAGAGGGAACGACTCACCAAGCACGAAGAGGAACCACAGATGAGCGGGAAGACACTCAATGAGCATTTACATTTGGGAGGAACCCAGAGCGCCCAGTGAAAACACACAGATGCGAAAATCTCCGATACAGAGTTAACGAGTCGGTGGTACCCATTTACCAACCGCAATCTCCTAGCGAGCCAAGGAAGGATGCAAACTTGACGATTGCTGGAGCGAAGTTTCACAACATTAATGTAAACCACCAACCTTCTCCTCCACGGTACAGGATTTCAGGTGTGCACCACCGCCGCTCGGTGCAAGTTCGGTGGCGCGTGTGCGCGCGACGGCGGGCCAGGACGCACCTGCAGGTTGGATGCCTCATTGTAGAACTCGCCGCGGATGTAGATGTAGGCGGCGCGTGCCCCCATGGCGCGTCCTGCCACCAGGCAGCCCTCGATCAGCTTGTGGGGGTCGTGGCGCATGATCTCCCGGTCCTTGCACGTGCCGGGCTCGCCTTCATCCGCGTTAACCACCAGGTACTTGGGCCTGAAATTCGGCGCAGATTTTTATCCGAGACGCAGGTCAACAGACGCGCACTCGTTAACAGTCCCACGTTCGAACTGTTGCGTTGGTCAGTTCGAACGTTCTATATCATTTGCAGAAGTCCCACATTCAGAACTTGCAAGCTCACTGGGGATTTTCTGCTGTAATAACATCTCTCTTCAAAATTAGTGATATTATTGTCCACCAAAAGTTCCATTTACATCGAGACCCCGTCTGTTTGGGTCCCAAGAAATACATGCGCATGTAGGTGTGCATATTGAATATGCCACTGTGGGAGCATTAGCGCAGCGGTTAGCTCGCCGCACTACAAACCAGGGGACCCGAGTTCGATTCCGCTTATAACACAAACGAGCAATGATTTTCTAAAACTACTTCTGGGTCTCTCCTATGTTAGCTCCAGGGAGACAAAGGCAACCGGATGTGGTTGCTGGCCACCAAGCACCCTTCGTCATTTATCCTGGCCTTCGTAGGTGCTCGGCGAGTGACAGCTGCCCCCAACGGTCTCTTACACGGGGGATCTTAGTCTCTGCACGTCCCACTGGTTACCGTCCATCGGAGGGCTTGTTCATGAAGCCCCACTTCATGCCGGTAGGGAAGCCGGCGCCGCCGCGCCCTCGAAGGCCCGACACCTTCACCTCGTTGAGGATCCACTCATGCCCCTTGAGCAGGATCTCTTTCGTTTTGTGCCAATCGCCACGCGCCATAGCGCCCTTCAGCCTGGCGACGGATGCACGAGAGAAATTGCGGCGTGACCAGGTATCCCGCATCGCAGGAGGCACCGTATCCCAACTCTCGTGCTACCCGGTGTTGTTTTGTACTGGGTCGCACCCTGCTCAGCGCACCTCAAGACACACAAGTCAAAGGACCCGGGTTCGATTCTCAGCTCGGGTGCTTTTCTGTGTGGAGTTTGTGTGTTCTCTCCGCGTGCCCGCGTGGGTTTTCGCCGTGTACTCCGGTTTCCTACCACGTCCAAAGATACGCTGCTGCCAAGGTTAACTGGCCTGCTGGGTAAATTGCCCCCCCAAAAAAGTGTGCTCTGTAATGTACTGGCGTCACATCCTGGGTATTCCTTGGCTTGCGCCCTCTGTCGGCCGGGATAGGCAGTGTTTGGCAAATGTTGGCGACGGTTGAATGCATAGCTGCCTTCCCCTCGCCTCTCTGTGGTTTCCTCACTACACCGCTATAATGATGTAAGCCGCCCTGGATAAGGGCGTCTGCTAAATAATGATTAATAATAATTAAGCGGGTATTGATAACAAATGAATTGCAGCGTGTCCATGCGTGCAGCCCCTCACAGGAGGGGCAGCATCGACATTGCCAACCAATGTTGTCCACGTCACTCTAGCGCCACCTACAGAATGTGGCCTCGAAACAGCTACAGAGTTAAGGACTTTTGAAGTCCTTTAAAAAGAGTTTTCGCATAGTTAACCAAAGATATCCAATGGCTCACCCTCTACATTTACAGTACAGTTATTGTCGATTACACTCTACTACACAAAGTTCACCTATGCTGAACTGCAGAGTATTGTAACAATTTGGCGATGTTGCTGCTACGTTGGCAGAGGTGAACAAGCACAATTAGCAACAAGGTAACCGCACTCGTCGCCTTATATGAACAGACGACGTTTCGGGCAATAACCTTTCTTCACAGCACATAGCCATTGATGGGCTATATAAATATGTTGCGTCTTTGAAGGCAGTGTTTTTTTTGCGGCTGTGTTGCGATGTAGATGCTGGATGCTATTTGACTGACGTCACAATGACTACCTCCAGTCGTGACGGCCATAGAGGTTCGTAAAAATGCGATCTTCGTCCTTCAGCGGGCCAAACTTGGTTTTCTTCGGCTTTTGCTACCGAACAAACACGCAGAGGTTTCTACTTAGCGGGGCACAAAATAACATCACATTAACATCACATCACGCACCGCGGTTTCTTGCTGTGCACACGTGTATCACATCACGTTTGTCCGTCCACTGCAGGATGAGGATCTCATAGAGACGCACGGGTCATGGGGGTTATGTGACTGTACTTCGTGCTGATGGTGAATAATAATAATTGCATTTACAGAGTGCTTTTCACCCAAGGGTCACAAAGTGTTTCAGAGAGCTGTGGAGAGAACGGCACGCTAACAACAACGGTACTATAATGGAAAATCAACTGCAATAACATTTTCTTAGGTTAAAAAAAAATATATACATCGTTGCGGAACAAGTAAAATATGATCAGACTTTCAACTACACTTTTAAAATGCAAAATTATCAGTGTATATAATTCATATATTGGGAAATGGTTTAATTTAACATTTGTTGCATAATAATAGCATTTCCAGAGCGCTCTTCACCCAAGGGCCACAAAGCGCTACACAGAGCCACTGAGAGAATGGCACATCAACAACCAGAAGGAGCACAGATGTGGCAACGTGGAAGTAAAACACATCCACTAGCCCCTCTTTTCAATCTCCGTCTTCCCACACTCTGCTGGATGTGAGGGCCTTTTCCACCGCACTTCACCCTGCTGGTCAGTGCAGTCGGGTGAAGGTGTGGTGCAGCAGACATAGGGCCGCAAGCTGGCGCAGTGGGAACATCTGTATCTCGCTGAAAGGTTCTGTTCGAGGTGAATCGATTCCCACCTCGGTAACGTTTCCGTGCAGTTTGTGTGTAATCCTGTTCTGTGTGGGTTTCCTTCCACAAAAAAAACATCCCACTTATTAATTGATTGGTCGATGCCACCGTAAAGTTTCGAGATGCAGTGTCTGGCGGGTTGGCGCCAGCTGTCCGCGTGGCTGCCTCTCTCCACCCCCCCACCTCTCTGCGGTTTGCTGCAGCGCCTTGAGATATCTGGGTGAAAACGGTCCAACGCTATAATTATTAAACTTCTATAGCGCTTTTCACCCGAGAGTTACAAAGCGCTGCACACAGCTGTGTAGAGAACGGCATGTCAGTAACAACAACGACATATGAACGGCAATCCACTGCTGGATGAAGGTCTTTCCTCAAGTTTTATGGGTCCTTTGACTATACTTCACCACGTTCTTCAATGTGGAATGGCAATGTGGAACGGCATATCAACATCAGAATAGATCAATAAAGTCAAATAATGACTATAAATCAATTAAGGACATAAAACAATTGTTAAACAAAATAAAGTTAGAAATGTAAATGTAATTAGCTATAACTATTATGTTTAAACGACAACGAGGAGAGGTCTTACCTGCTCAGGGGCAGCGGTACCGCTCAGCCGGGCTACGCACGCTGCTGGGCCAACGGCAGCGGGACCCGACCTCATGATGCCCAGGGACAGCGCCGGGCGAAGCGTCCACATGGCTTGTGTCGCGACACAGCACCAGGTCGTGACACGCCGTCGGGGCAAGCGCTCTTTGTCAGCGAGCGCCTATTAAGGCTCCTCTCTCACCAGCACGGGGAAGTGCCTTCGACAACCAGCCTGCGCGGCAGCGGTGTTTATGTTCAACTCCTTGGCAAAGCGCAGCGAGAGATGAAGTGCGTTTAAACGTTTTAAAAGCGAAATTGCGTTTTAATAATAATAATTGCACTTCTTGAGCGCTTTTCACCCGGGGGTCACAAAGCGCTGCACAGAGCTGCGGCGAGGACGGCATGTGAGCAACAACATATGAACAGCAAATCAACATTAACATTTTAGTTTTCGTTACAAATCTAACTTTTAAACTCACAATCAACCGTTGCCATGAACATTCAAACTGACGATCTTTAGATGGCATAACGCTTTACAATGTCAAACCGCATTGACTTACGTCAAAGGATTCCCCTCAAACAGATGTTTGTGTTAATACCGTGTTTACCCCAACAACTCGGTGTTATTAAACAAATGCCCACGACAAATAATCGTACAATCTACACGCACCACATGTATTATTATAAAAATGTATATGATCGGCTTGATCGTGTTTTAAAGAGGCCTTTAAACATCGCAGGCGCGAGGCATCAGACTAGGCCCAAGGTGCACTACGTTCTTGTAAAACACTTTTGTATATTTTTTAAAGGTAAACTCCGTTGTACGAGTTTACAAACCACGCGTATGTTACTAGCGACTCAATGTGTATGTAAGTGTATCACCGTTATAATCGCCTATGTCGAGGACCCGCGTTATAACTCGACTAGCTTAGGCCGCGGCACCCGACCCCCCGTTTGACCTCTCAAGGTTTTTATTTCTCCTCGCCGTGTCCCCCGCTCAGGGGATTGAACCTGGCTGTTTGGGGCTCTGGGGGGAGGATTGTGGGGGTTGGAGGGGGGGGAGAGAGGTCTCACCTCTGCGGGGATCTCTGGCTGCCGGGAAGATCCGCGGGTGAAACGGCGACCGAAGGACGCGAGAGACTGCGGGAGGGGCGGGCGGGGGTCACGAGACAAGCGGCACCCAAAAAGGACAGAGTGCACCCCAAGCGGTGCACTCTGTCCTTTTTGGGTGCCAGTACAGAGTGCACCCCAAGCGGTGCACTCTGTACCGCTTTGCCGCATGCACACGAGGCACTCGATATAGCCCACGGTAATAAGAACCGCATCTCAGTGTCATAAACCGCTTAGTCCTGTACAGGGTCGCGGTGAGCCGGAGCCTATCCCGGCAGACACAGGGCGCAAGGCAGGGATATACCCACGATGGGACGCCAGTCCATCACCGGGAACTGCGAGCAATTTAGTCTTCGAGCCAATTAACCTATGCAGCAGCATGTTTTTTGGACTGTGGTTGGAAACCGGAGTGCACGGCGAAAACCCACGCGGACACGGGGAGAGAACATGCAAACTGCACACAGAAAGGCACCCGAGCCGAGATTCGAACCCGGGACCTTCTTGCTGTGAGGCGACAGCGCCACCCACTGGGCCGCCCGGTAATAATAATAATTGCATAATAATTCGGCTCGGATTTGTAAAAAAAATACGTGTCTCGTTATTCTGGGTAACTCGTTATGATGTAAAATCACAACGAGTTACCCACAACGAGTTACCCATAATAACGAGTTACCCAAAATAACGAGTTATCCATAATAACGTGACAATATCCACGCTGTACC
This sequence comes from Mordacia mordax, assembly GCA_036362905.1. Classification (NCBI taxonomy): domain Eukaryota; kingdom Metazoa; phylum Chordata; class Hyperoartia; order Petromyzontiformes; family Petromyzontidae; genus Mordacia; species Mordacia mordax. The sequence goes on from JAZEWT010000002.1 coordinate 38,758,640, forward strand.
CAGGAGTGATAAAGTACTGGACGATACAGAATAACTGCGACTCATATCTACGAGCGACAGATTCCTCGACTATGAATAACCGCAAGTTCAACTAGCATTGCTTTTCAGCATGTCCGACTCGGCTGGGAAGAGAATATCTGATGATCGCTTCCAAAAGCTGCTCTTTCGAGATAGCGATCGACGCGGCTATCCCGAAAGAGCAATCGCCTTGCATCGATCCGTGAAGACCTACATCGGTGCGAGAGAACATCTGTTAAAACAAGTAGCTGAGAGGCGGCAGGCAGTGATTTTCAGGTATTAATAGATAATG
>JAZEWT010000002.1:38759490-38774102 GCA_036362905.1 Mordacia mordax
CTAGGCTCGATTCCCGGCACGGGTACCTTTCTTTGTGGCGTTTGCGTGTTCTCTTGGTGTCCGTGTGGTTTTTTGTTGGGTACTCCAGTTTCCTCCCACTGTCCAAAGACACACTGTAGCCGCGATAATTGCCTTGACGAAATTGCCCCCGGTGCCCTGAGATGTAACTTGCTAAGCCCTCCCCGCTGGACAACTGTTAAAAACAGCTACATAGGTTAACAGTTCCTTCCAGTTTAAACACAAACTGACTTTTCAGCAGGGGGCGATGGTTGCTGCCGTGTTCACTTCAGTATTAGTTCAGTATCAGTACCCGCTTAATCCTGGAGAGGGTCGAAGGGGGGGCTAGGGGGCTGGAGTCTATCCGGGCAGACACAGGCAACAAGGCGGCGCTATACCGAGGATGTGACACCAGTACATCGCAGGGGACTTTTTGGGGTTTCAACTAACTCTCATCTCATCTCATTATCTGAAACCGCTTAATCCTATATAGGGTCACGGTGAGCCGGAGCCTATCCCGGAAATACAGGGCGTAAGGCAGGAATACACTCAACGACGGGACGCCAGTCCATCGCCGGGCATTTAGGAAGCTGACATTGGATATTCGGTGCATCATCAGAATTCCTTTGAAATCTGCATAGTTCATTTTTAATAATCCCCGATTCTAATGACCCTAATCACAAAACTGCCATCTGGCGTTTCAAGTGACACAGAATGGAAATCACAAAAGGGAAGTGGATGAATTTGAACCCGAAATTGTTGACAAATGTGTGTTTTATGAGAGATCAAATTGTACCGATGTAGGTTTCTATGGCACGATAAAAATAATTGCTTTCCAAAACTGTTCTTTCGGTTTGTTGCATGTGTGGAAAATCGGTATCGGCAGCCGGCACAGTGGACAGACAACACAGAATCGATTTTGACAAGGTGCGTGTGCTGGCTGCAATCCGCCGCAACGGCCTACGGTTGAACCATGTAGCAAGAGTCACAAGACACCAAAAATCGTGACTCGCGAGCGGGAAATGAAACTGAAACGTAGAAATTAATAACCAGCTCTAAAATTTAACTACAGTAACAGTATAAATAGGAGTTTTATGAGAACCTCTAACAACTTCTCGACACGACCAAATAAAATCCATTCTTGTAAACAACTCAGCAGACATTCCAGACATCACAGGAAGCAGGAAAGTGGTTTTCCCCAGAAGAGAGCAGGCAGCCCACACGTGACAGGGGGCGGGAAAGGCAAGGGATCCCATTAGACGCCAGCAAGATTACTGACGGGAAAGACCTGGGAGCAGAGAAGGAACGATGAAGGATCATATGAATACGGGCAAGGCGGTGAACCGCCTTTGACAGCAGGCAACAAATAGCACAGCACGCTTATCTCCACTAGAGGGAGCTCTATGGAACCCCTGATTTCATCCCTCAATAGACGTGGTGGCAGTCCTCTTGGACACACATTCCCTCTTTTAATAATAACAATAAATTGCACGTCTAGAGCGCTTATCACCCGAGGACTAGAAGCGCTGCACAGAGCTGTGGATAGAACGGCATGTCAGCATCAACGACGTAAGCGGTAAATCAACAGCAATAACATGTTTTTTTTGTTACAAATCTGAGTTGTGGAAAGAACGGCATGTCAACAAGATCAGAGTATATCGACGAAAGTAAAACGATGGCTATAAATCAATGATTTGTTAAACAAAAAAGGAATAGGTCTTCCTGAGCAGGCCACTCTGTTATCCGTCTTGACTATTGGCTGTCATTCCTTGTGGCGACCACGTGTACTGTCCAAGTCTATTTATTTTTCTTAACGATTTGAATGGTATGCTTGACGATAGTATCATTATTTTAATTATGTGATGCTTATCTGAAGATAATAACTCATTTCCCATCCCAATTCAGTTTACTGTGCAACATCAACATCTTCGCTCGCATTGCTCATGTGGCAAAGAGCGCAATCTTGCGTAACTACTATCGCTCTCTCTCTCTCGCTGTTAGTCCTCGTGGTTCGATGACCTGCACGTTGGGATTTAACTCTTGGTCATATTTGCTGTCGCCACAAATGTAACGTCGTCTCAACTGGCGCGCGACCCACGCATCCGCTGTTGCGATAGAGGCAAGAGGGTTGACTGTGACAGTGGGTTTCCTGGAGGAAACATTGGCATTGAAAAAAAAAGAGAGAGGGGAGGCGGAAATCTTGTGAACGAGAAGAGAACACAGCTGGAAAGGGAAATAGGTCTGGGTCGAGACAGAGCGAAAATCGGGCAGAGAGACGAGAGTTTTCACGGACCGGTAAGTTCCATATTTACCTTCGCAATCATAACAATAATCATGAAAGAAACTCGTTGTTTGCTAAATGAAAGCATCTGCGTGTCTTATCAGTTACAGAGACTGTTTAATAAAAAAAAGTTTTCATTTCAAAAGCGCCTTTCACCCGCGGGCCACAAAGCGCTACACAGAGCTATGGAGATAACGGCATGTGAACAACATCATCAGAATAGGTAAAATAATGACTGTAAATCAATGGACATCAAATAAAAATAAAATTATTATTAAAACAAATAACGTAAGGAAGAAGTGTTCCCCGGGCGGCACGGTGGCCTAGTGGGTATCACTGTCGCCTCACAGCAAGAAGGTCCCGGGTTCGAATCTTTCGGCTCGGGTGCTGCTTGCTGTGTGGAGTTTGCGAGTTCTCTCCCCGTGTCCGCGTGGGTTTTCGCCGGGCACTCCGGTTTCCTCCCACAGTCCAAAAAACATGCTGCTGCATAGGTTAATTGGCTTGCAGACTAAATTGCCCGCAGTTCCTGGTAATGGACTGGCGTCCTATCGTGGGTATATCCCTGCCTTGCGCCCTGTGTCTGCCGGGATAGGCTTTGGCTCACCAACAATACAGTATCAAAGCTTATAGCTTAGGTGGAGCTGTTAACGCTATGGGTACTCTTTGCCAGTATCATATATAAGAGTGGAACAGGTTTTAACATATCTGGCGATTATGCAGGTGTGAAGATCTTAACACCTGCATAATCTGCCTTTTGGCAATTGCTGACACTGGCAAATAGGCTCAAAAGGAAGCCATTGCCTGGTGAAGGTCGGTCAGTCTGAAGGACAATGCATAGGTTATCAAAGCTACCTGTTTGCATATTTTGCCACTAGTATGTTGCCTGGCAATTATGCAGGCGATAAGATCTTAACACCTGCATAATCGCCAGATATGGTAAAACCTGTTCCACTCCCTGCTTAATGTTCCTCGATACTCATTAATAATCGGGCAAAAGTCTTTTATGGCCGCTACCTCTCGCTTCACCACCATTGTCGAAATACCTTAGATCACAATTATTATCAACGTTTCGGCCCAGCTGCATTTGCATAAATATATTGGTCTTTTTGAGTGGTTGCATTTGGTTCTTACTTTTGTTGAGCTAACTTTTGTTTTCCTCATACCACTGTTGCACTGTTGTTGTTCATGACTTGTTGTGCCGTGCAATTTTGTGTCGCTACTGTTTACTTCATGGTCATGTTTGGGATTTCATCTTTATGCAAGTTGATGTTATTAATCAGTATCAGTACCCGCATAATCTAGTACAGGGTCGCGGGGAGGCGGAGCCTACCCTGGCAGACAGAGTGCGCAAAGCGGGGCTATACTCCCGATGTGACGATAGTACATCGCAGGACACTTGTTTGGGGCAATTTACTCAGCAGGCCAATTAACGTAGACAGCAGCGTGTCTTTGGACGGTGAGAGGAAACCGGAGTATCCTGCGAGAACCCACGCGGACACGGGGAGAGAACACGCATGCTCCACGCAGAACGATACCCGATTCGGGAACCGAACCCGGGACCTTCTTGCTGTGAGGAAGCAGTGCTGCTCATTTCGCCACCGCTCCGACCAAGTTGGTGTTGTGAGTTCGTTCAATTTCACAATCTTTTGTCTTACTGTATACTTGTATGATAACGGTTAGAGTTTCATGTTTGCACACATTTTTACTGAAAGTGTGTCTGCCTTTTAATTTTATGCGCTACTACGTTTGTCATTTCCGACGTTTGTTGTATCGTAATGATGTAGGTTTTCACGGCTCGATGCATGATGATTGCTTCGAAAAGCTGCTCTCTCGGGACAGCCGCGTCGATGGCTCTCTCTCCTCTCCTCGCGATGTTTCGCCTCACACGTTGGAGGCATCCTCAGGCGAACGTGTGAGGCGAAACGTCGCGAGGAGAGGAGAGAGAGCCATCGACGCGGCTGTCCCGAGAGAGCAGTTTGTTGTATCGCAAAAATCCCGCATCTAGAGCTTGCAAGCTCACCGGGAACTTTCTGCTGTGATAATTAACATCTATTTATGTTCTATCCGTACTATTATAGAAAACCACGAATCTGGAGGAAACCCATTCAGTACAGGGGTAGAACATACAGACGACACAGAACATTTCCCTGGTTAGAGAATCGAACCCAGGCATTTTGCTATGAGGCACCTTCACGTACCACCATCTCCCCAATAGCGGATCGACAAAGGAGAACATATTTTTTGTTATGTATATTGCGGGTTCCAACACGAACTGATTTCCTACATTACAAATTATATATTTTGAAAGTTACCCTCTAAGATAAGGTTTTTGCGGTTTGGTGGGTGAACATAGTATGGACGATGGAATAAAACGTCGCGCAAATACATGGGCAGGCCCCCATTCAGCAGTGGAGTGATGAAAGGGCTGCACAGTCACATGATGATAATCACGCTGATCAAACCCAAAGCTCTGATAACTGTCTTGATGATGATCTACTGCAGAGCCTCACAATCATCACTGGGGCGACGATGGCCACAACCACCCATCTTCCAAGTGCCTCCTTATATCTGACATCGCAGTTCAACTCGACGTCGCTCTGGAACGCCTCCCAAAGCATCGTCACCCGGCTCTCCAGTGTCACGGACAAGTCCCCGGAATCCTCCACCAGCTCCAACCCCATAATGTACGTGGGCATAGCCATCCTGACGATCGTCTTCATCTTGGGCAGCGTGGGCAACTTCTTGGTCATCTGGATCCTGGGCTTCAAGATGAAGCGCACGGTGGTGACCCTCTTCTTCCTGCACCTGTCCGTTGCCGACTTCATCTTCGTCGTGCAGATCCCTTTGGTCATCGTTCCTGTCTCCATGCAAGGGCAGTGGGTGATGGGCAGTGTCATGTGTAAACTGTTGTGGTTCACGCTTGCTGTGAACAAGAACGCGAGCGTCTACTTCCTGATGCTCGTCAGTGTCGACCGCTACATTGCTCTGCTGCACCCCGTGGCCTCCCTACGCCTTCGTCGCCTGGGCGCGGCGCGGTGGCTCTGCGTGGCCGCGTGGATGCTCGCTCTGCTGCTCAGCGTGCCGCCTCTCATCTTCTCTACCACGGACACGAACGACCAAGGCGTGGTGTTTTGCTATAACGGCTACAGCGATGACGTCCACGAACACACGCGCCACATGGTGACGGTGATTTGCATCTCGTTCGTCGCGAGCTTCGCTCTTCCTTACGCCGTCATGATCTTCTGCTACTGCCGCATCGGCGTGAAAGTGCGGCACATAGACAAGGCGCGTCGCGGCAACTCGCTCAAAATCATCGCCGCCGTGGTCGTGGCTTTCTTCGTCTGTTGGGCGCCGTTCCACGCCATCGGGCTGCTGGAGGCGGCGTCCTATATTCGGGATGACGAGGGCATGTTGCGAGCAGCGGAATGGGCAGATCCGGTGATCTGGGGCTTCGCGTTCATCAACAGCTGCATCAACCCGATCCTCTACGTGTTCAGCGGCTCGGATCTCAAAACCAGGTTCAGGCGCTCGCTCGTCGCGGCCATCGAGAATGCGTTCAGGGACCAAGAGGGGCCCGATTCGGGGCAGGACAGCAGAAGTGGCCGCACGGGGCAATCGCTGGCTGTTACCAGCTTCTGCGCGAACGTCAGCAGCAACACCACCGCGGAGCAATTGGGGAGCAGCCGCGAAGACGCCACGCCGTTTGAGACGGAGCAAGAGGACCAGCTGTAGGAGGGCCGGGCAGTGGCAGGAGGAGGCGACACACGTGCAAGAGGTGGGAATGCACGAGTCACAAGTCGAGGGAAACGATCGAAGGGTGTTGATGGAGGAGACAGTGTGGGAACATCGTGAGAGGTCAGGAGGGCAGGGCAGCGACGGTGACAAAAAGAGATAATTACGGCCAAGGAGAGGTCTTTAGAGTGGAGATGATGTGGAGAGAGAGAGAGCGAGAGAGAGAGAGGCAAAGAGATGAGATTGGGAGAGGGACGGACAAAGCGAAGAGGATATTGCAGTGACACCCGAGGTCTGGACAGAAGGGTGGAGGCAAGATCTTGATGTCAGCGAGAGTTCGAGTTCCGTTCACGAGTAATCCCCATACACTTCCCCTTCTCCACCAAGCCACCATGACCTGGCCGGTGAAGTATGATCAAGACGCGCCCTATGACGTAGACGCGGGTACAACCTACCCTCTCCCTCACCAAAGGAGCCTGAAACAGCCTCAAGCATCTGGGAGCTGTTCCTGCGCTGAGCTCTGCTCGGCTTGTGTGGGAGCTGAGATGTCCCAAAACACCTGGGAGACATAGCCAAGTCCGTGCCACGAACAGGGGCATCGCCCAAAATGTTACCTATTGAATGCAATGCAATAATGTAAGTTCATATGTAGATATGTAGAGAATTTTTATTTTAAGGGCACAATGTTATTGATGAATGGGTTCGAGGCGTTTTTGTCGTTTTGTGCAAACGCCAACGTAGCCGCTTTACCGAATTGTTTATTAATACTTTTATCGATGATTGCTTCGAAAAGCCGCGGCGTGTGTTCCGAGAGAGCAGCTTTTCGAAGCAATCATCATGTATCGAACCGTGAAAACATACATCATTACAATACTTTTATTGTTAATTTTACGTAAGGTACGCTGAATCTTTAACGCTTTAACAAACGTCATTGTTGACCTTGCATAGGGTGAGTGACAACGGTCTGTGTAATGATGTAGGTTTCTACGGTTCGATGCATGATGATTGCTTCGAAAAGCTGCTGTCTCGGGACAGCCGCGTCGATCGCTCCCTCTCCTCTCCTCGCGACGTTTCGCCTCACACGTTAGAGGCATCCCCAGGCGCAGTATGTGTGTGTAGTGCCTGTTGCTCCGATATATATGTGGGTATTATGTATGTGTTGAGTCATTATTGCTGTATGTGGTCTACATCTGAATCACATTAACACTAATCTCCCTGTCCTATTCACATCCTGGAACTGCGATAACCCCCTCCTGCTTTATCTGTGGCTAGTCCCCTAATTTGCATCTCATGAAAGAACCTCTCACACATCTGATGTCCACACCCCATAGCTCTATATCAGTGGTTCTTAACCTGGGTTCGATCGAACCCCAGGGGTTCGGTGAGTCAGTCTCAGGGGTTCGGTGGAGGTCAAGACACATACCTCACTCATATGATTCGTGATGACACGCCCCGCTTGGCCATCACTGGCTGCAGGTGATCACATTTTATTTTTCCAATAAGGAAGGGTTCGGTGAACGCGCATATGAAACTGGTGGGGTTCAGTACCTCCAACAAGGTTAAGAACCACTGCTCTATATCTATGTACAACTGACTTCAATAACTGGCCTCCAGGTTTGGCTGAGCTTTATCCTCATTTCTTGTTTTCCGTTAATTTTCTTTTCTGTCTTGTGAATCTCAATTGCTTCATGAATTAATCTTGGACAACGGTCAGCTGAGCTGGGAGTTGGGAGAGCTCTCCCAGTAGGGGCCGCTTTGTGTTTATGCCCTCTCTCTCGTGACATCTTAATTCTTTCACGTTATAAAATGTTTGGCTTTAAATCTATACGGGGCCATTGGTTTTAACAACTTTCCCACTTCCACCGAGTGATATCGGGCCGCTATTCTGAACGGGTGGGTTGAGAATAGCGGGCCGCGAGCGCCACCCGGCGGTCCGTGATGACTCGAGTGGACCTTAAGGTGCAAGATGTTGAGAGCCCTTGATATAGAGGATAACTTCAACAATAGGTGGTGCTGATGACAATAATAATAGTGACAGTTGGTGATGACGGTACTAGTGGTGATAGTGCCGATGCTGTACTGATGTAGGGTTTCACGGATCGATTGCACGGTGATTGCTTACCAGAGATCCTCTTTAGGGATAGCCGTGTCGAGCATCCTTAACGTAACAGACAGAGGCGGGGGAAGGGTTCGGGGGGGATGGGTTCGACACGGCTATGGTAAGTAATAATCATTGTATTTTATTCACAATTGTTTCAAGAAGGGATTAAAAAAATAAACGGTAAAGGTTAAACGGTCATTGGTCATGCAGGGTTAGGGTATGAGGTTTAACAATCCAAGCAAACACGTGCGTGGGCTATTGGTACAACGTTGGTCCAATGTGACACGTTTATCGGGAAGGTTAGGATTAACGTCAGGGTTGTGATCTCTGTCATGGCCCAACGGGTGAAGCGTGGAGGAGGAAGTGTGGGGGTCCTGGAGACCGGGAGAGGAACGTCGTTCTACCTACGCGGAGGGGCGGGGGTGGTGGCGTTGTTGTGACATCGGGAAGAGACATCGGATACTCAATAATCATAGTGCACCCAAGAGCATTGGGGTGTTCATTAACATAGTATACCTGGTGAGACGTAGAATATTTCTAACTACGAGAGCGTTGGGGAGACCGTGGAAAAAATAAACACCGGTCACCAGTAAACACGCAACGCTGACCCAACGTTGACTAAAACGTTGGAATGTGATTGGAACCACGGTTTCCACGCTCGCTTCATCCACGAGAGCCCATCTGATCGGCGGGTTCGGAAAATGCATCTGGATTAAAGTGTCAAAATAAATTACGGCTGCTGTGTTGGTCAGTTCTGACGTTTGTGTTATAGGAATCCCGTATCTACAGCTTGCAAGCTCACTGAATACAGTATGTTGCAGTAATATACATGTATCTGTCTAGTTTGCTACTGCGTGGTTTTTCTCGGCTGTGTTGTACAGTGTAGTTATTGTTGTTATTTTAACAGATCCGCGCAACGATGTAGGTTTTCATTGATCATACCTCCAACGTGGGAGACGAAACTCATCCAACCCACCGCTCGCTTAGTCACCCACTTAGCCAGTGGCTCACCCCCGTACTCACCAATTATAATAATTGCGTTTATAGAGTGCTCATCACCCAAGGGCCACAAAGCGCTGCGCAGGGCCACTAAATTCACTCACCCTGTAAATTGCACAAAAAGTGTGCCCTGCGATGTACTGGCGTCACATCCTGGGTATTCCTCCGCCTAGCGCCCTCTGTTGCCCGGGATAGGCTCTGGCACCCCCCATGACCCTGTATTGTTTGAACATCTAAGAATGTCTATTGTGGAAATGTTCATCCGTCTTGAGAGACCTTTGGCGTGTCTTAATATAGAGCCTTCGCTCGGCTTTTGCCAAAAATACAGCAGCAGGTGTTATCTCAGCTGCTGTTGAGACAGCTCATCACCAGAGGCTGAACTTCAAATGTACAGCATGTTTAACGGTTGTCATCCGTAGGAGATGGAGTCTGTGTTGGTCGAGCCCCAGTGTCCATCGCCGTAGAAGCTTCTGAGACCCTGGCAATGTCTTGATGTGGGAATTGGCCCCCTTCCTCCAACGTCACGGTGACCCCGCGTTGGACTCGTGCCCGTCGCGAGGTTTTGGGACGTGGCAGTTTTAAAATGCTCATTCACCACCATCAAGGCTCGAGCGAATTTGTTTTCTACTGAATAGACAAGAAATTATAAAACAAGTTAAGAACGACAGCAAGATGCGCCGTTGTGTGTTGAGACACGATGGCGGTGGAAACATGCTTATTTTGTCGTTATGTCGTTGTTGTTGCTGTGCCGTTCTCTCCGCACCTCTGTCCAGCGCTTTGTGACCTTCGAGTGAAAAGCGCTCTATGTGTTATGACTTTTGTCCGACCAGCGCGCGTTCCAGGAAAAGCATGGGGAGAAAACAAACACGGGCAAAAGTCGCCGACCACAACAGCCTATGAGTTTACGCAGAGGTGAAATTCCGATCTTAACACATTAACTTGATTCACGCGGAAAAACAAACAAACAAACATGTTATTGTCGTTGATGCTGAGAAGCTAATACACATCTTCATCTCTTCACGAATCGATTCCTGCAATGCACTGATCCCTGGCACCCCTGCCTACCGTATCAATCTTCTCCAACGTGTGCAGAATGCGGCTGCTAGAGTCCTTTTACTCGCACACCCATCCACGATTACATAATCCCAGTACTGATGTCTCTCCATTGGTTACCGGTTAAATACATGATTGAATTCAAGATCCTCCTTCTCATCTACAAGGCTCTCACTTGCGCTGCTCTGACATACGTCCGTGACCAACTTCAGGCACCCTCCTCAATACGTCAACTTCATCCTCCAATACGGGCTGCTTGCTGCATGTGCCCAGATCGCACCTCTATTCGATGGGTGACAGAGCCTTCTCGCGCTGCTCCCAGCTCTGGAATGCCCTTCCATCCGCAAGGCTTTCAAGTCCTATGGCGAGGACTGTAAATGTGGCTCACTGTCGTCGTGCCGGGATGATGGCTCACTGCCGACCTGCACCTGCTCGGGAACATTTATTCCTTCCTTGTTTGTTGAACAATAATTTTTTTCACTCATTTTACGTACTTCTATACATTTTAGCCATTATTTGAATTTCAGCTGAACTGTTCTAATGTTGTTGCAATGCCGTTCTCTCCACAGCTCTGTGCAGCGCTTCGTGATCCTCGGGTGAAAGCGCTGTATAAATGCAATTATTATTATTATTGACATGCCGTTTTCTCCGCAGCTGATTTGTAAGAAAAAAACAAAACAAAAAAACGTTATTGTTGCTGTTTTGTTGTTCTTATGTCGTTGTTGTTGTTGACATGCCGTTCTCTCCGCAGCTCTGTGGAGCGCTTTGTGGCCCTCGGGTGAAAAGTCCTCTAGAAGTGCAATTATTATTATTCTTAGTTTATCTCTGTCCTTCACGATCTCGCTTTCATTCAAAATTTCCAGTAATAACTAGATTTTCAATTTCCTCTTTCCTCGTAATTTTCTATCTTGCATGATAATTGAATTTTTATTATCCAGTATCTGATACTCTGTCATACTACGGCTTTTCATCTTTCTTCTGCCTTCCATTATTTGCAGGATATCCTACATCATTACAGGATATCCTCTGTCATCCGTTTATGTTTTCTTTGTCGTGTTTTTACTGGCATAACCTTCTTGACTGTTCCAACTAATGCTTCTGTAAACAATTCTCATTTGGAATTATTTCTTTCCTCTTCAAGTTCTTGAAATCGTTTTTTTTACTACAGTTGTGTATCCTCCTCGAATCAGGTCGTTTTCCATTAGAACTTTATAATCGAACTCCTTTGTAGTTTTTGGTCGCTTACGTTTCTTGAGCCCTATCTTGATGGTACAAACTACAGGTAAACGGTCACTTCCACAATCAACCCCTGGGTACTGTTGTGATTGTTAAACTGCATTGCTGAATATTTTCTTGATTTCTAAATTTATCTCCAGGGCTTTTCTAAGTGTACCTTCTTCTCAGATGGTGCTCACAATATGTGTTCGTAATAACCTGACCATTCTCAACACACTAATCTATCCATTTTTCGCCTCTCTCATTTTATTCCCAAGCCATTGAGGTCTAACAATATTATCTATTCGCTCATTCCCAACGTTTGCACCCATCACCATCACTACCTCTTGTGGTTTGCACTGCTATTTTGCTCTAGCATTAGAAATACGCCAAATCTGCTTCTTCACTTTCTGTTGTCAGTGAATACATTTGTATCACTGAAATATCGAATGGTTTAGCATTTATTTTCATCAGCATCACTCTCAGATATTGCCCAAAATCCATGTAGACACTCTGAGAATTAAATATCAAGCCAACACCTCTTTTGTGCCCCTAACATATTTAAAAAATAATCTTCACACCTTCTGATGTAATCGTTCCCTCATCCTTCCAATGCATTCCACACATACCTAGAATATTGATGGTCAGTCTCTTCATTTCTTGCTTTAAATTGTCCAAATCGGCAATAGACACCTATAACATGTCCAAATCGGCAATAGACACCTATAACAAAGCGTCAAGTTACAAAAAAGCGACATATATTTGCAACTTAACATTTAAAAAATGCTTTGATAATGTATCAAATAAAACTATAATAAACCACAGTTTGAATCAAATAAAACACAGTTTGAATTCAGTTTTATTTATTGGAGAATAATTCACAGCTTTATTACAATGTCGTACACCTTAATTTTTTCTTTAAAATGTGAATTCCAGTTGACGGTTGTGCAAACGTTTTTTTTAATCTTTTAAAAACCACTTAACTTGAGAAGTTTAATATTTACAATAAAGTGTTCGCGTTTCTGTATAATGATAGTGTCAATGGTGGGGAGTGGTGGCGTAGTGGTTGGCGCGTTGCAACTACGAACCTGCTACGATCAGAATTTTAATCCTGCTCACGGCGACCAACACCAGTGACGATTTTCTGAACGGGTCCTGGACCTCTCCTAGGCGACTCGGCCTCAAATTAACACCACGTGCGGTGTGTAAACATCTCCACTGAGGAGACAAAGGCCGCCGGGCATAGTGCTGGCCACCAACCACGTGTATGTGTTCCATGTTGGCCCTTATAAGTGTTATTTACAAACAGCACTTGACCCTATAAGATTACAATAGGTTTTACCGTATCTGGCGATTATGCAGGTGTTAAGATCTTAACACCTGCATAATTGCCAGGCAATTATGCAGGTTTTACCGTATGCAGGTGTTAAGATCTTAACACCTGCATAATCGCCAGATACGGTAAAACCTATTGTAATCTTATATTTGTATACTGGCAAAAAAGTACCCATAGCACTTGACCCTACTCTCTGTTATGCCATATATGAAGTTTATTTATCTTTCTGGTCACAGTGAGTAACATCTGCGCCTCCTCACCAAAAGAAGATATTGCCAGAGGCAGTTTGATTCTCTCCTATCACATTGGCTCCTATCTCCAACACTGGCTTCCATCTCTAACACTGGCTCCTATCTCCAACACTGGCTTCCATCTCTAACACTGGCTCCTATCTCTAACACTGGCTTCCATCTCTAACACTGGCTCCTATCTCTAACACTGGCTCCAATGTCTCTAACACTGGCTACTATTTCTGACACTGGCTCCTATCTCTAACACTGCCCCTTATTACTAACACTGCCCCTATCACTACCCCTACCAGGATGTCTGCGCAGTGTCTCCTCACAAAAAAAAAGGTCCTGCACCTAAGGCAGTTCGATTCCCACCTCGGGTGCCTTTTCTGTGTGGAGTTTGTGTGTTCTCTCTCCTTGTTCTGCGTGTTTTTCCTCCGGGTTCTGCGGTTTCCTCCCTCAACTAAAAAAAACACCCATAAATTAATGGGTCGATAACACAACATGTAGCATGCAATGTCTGGCAAATGTTGGTGCAGTTTTCTCGCTGTGCCTCAAAATCCATGAGTCGTTCATGATCAGGCATGGTATAAATTGTATTATTATTTATCTGAAACACATATGGACCAACACTCAGCCTAGTTCTCACCAAAGAACCTACTCTGAAATAGAGAAACGAATATCATTAGCACAGCTATCCCCCGAAATATGGAAGCTCTTTGTACCCGACATTCGCTATAATGTAAATGTGTGAAGAGGGACTAAAATTTGGATTTGCGAAAGAAAAATTCACTAGAACAGAAAATGTTCATCTAAAAAATATACGATTATCAAATCTTGCACAGTACTGTCATGTGTTTGTTTAATTAAGTTCGAAATACAGAAATTCACTTCAAAGATAGATTTCGAGGAATCTAACCGTTCCATATATTTTAAGAGATCACCGTACAGGCCTTTCTTGTTTAGTTTTTCTTTCAACACTATAGTTAAACGTAAAGAAAATGTACAAAAAATTTGGATTGAAATAGAACACGTACTGTTTTAGGTTTTCACTGCTAGATATATGGGAACTAAATATACAAGTCAGCTTATTCATCGAAGTTTGTAAGATGCAACACTGAGTTAGATTCCTTGTCAAAATGGGCTTTTGAGTTTCCTATCTACTCTTGCCACTTTTTGCTTTTCTTTGATGTTTAAAATGTATTAATCGTTTGTCATACAAACATATCTCACGTGTGACACCAGGGTGGTATGAATAGCACACAACAGCGATCAGTTTCTGACCTTGTAAGATTACATACAAGCATATTATAAGCGTACTCAAAGTCTTAGGGTTTCTCGTGTCATCCCTTGACTTTGTGCGTAGTTGAGATTTTCCATGGGGTGGCTAGTCGCACTGGGGGAAGGTGGGGGAGGGCTAGGGTTGCCACCTGTCCCAGTTTTTCTGGGATTTCTCTCTTTTGGAGACCTGATAAATCTGTAATATTTTATGCGACATTAAATGTGCCGTTTTTAGTCAGAATACTAAAATTAAGTTCAGTATCTTTCTCTACATTGTCAATGTTACTTAAATACAAACTGATTTTTTTTTCAGTATACCAATGGATTTATAATGTCTCATCTCATCTCATTATCTGAAACCGCTTAATCCTATATAGGGTCACGGTG
>JAZEWT010000002.1:38782779-38793240 GCA_036362905.1 Mordacia mordax
GCTCACCGTGACCCTATATAGGATTAAGCGGTTTCAGATAATGAGATGAGATGTTACTCAATCCACGTTGTTATGCAACGATGTGTATATATGTAAAAACCCACAAATGTTTTATTGCTGCTGATTTTTCCGTTATAATGCCGTTGTTGACGCGCCGTTCTCTCCACAGCTCTCTGCAGCGCTTTGTGACCCTCGGCTGAAAAGCGCTCTAGAAATCCAATTATGATTATTGTTACTACGTGGGATTCATCGCCTGCTCCCTCGCCACGGTTTGTCACCGTTGGGCAACCATCCTCCCAACAATCTCTCGTCGTCCACCACGTTCACGCTCAGTGGTCGACTGCGCGAGTATTCGGACCACGCAGTAACGGTGACAACCGCCGTCGTCACTCTCATGACTGTTGGCAACGTCATCAATATCAATCTGTCAGTATCACCCATCCGTTATCGTGAACCCATTATTATTACCATCATCATCAATCCAGTAATAATCATCGATATCCTCAAGAATGATTTGACTCGTCATCATTAATTCATTACTTGCAATGTTACGACAGTATTTCTGTAACGCTCATAACAATCACTTCTTTGAGCACCTAATCGTCTTTATAATAGGAAGAATTTACCGAGTGACTGCCACTATTCATGACTACGTTCGGATAATGCATCTTGTCTGTGTGTAATAAGAGGCATTGATTCGTGGATAATGGGATTTACAAAGCTAGATTCAGGCTACAATTAATTATAATTGGGGATAAGAGGTGTGTGCAAAAAGAGGTGGTTTTACCTACCATCAGGAATGAAAATATTGGGCTAAGGGGTTTTGGCTTTCATTGTACTTGTGCCTCATAGCAAGTAGGCCCTGAGTTTGAGTCCCAACTCGGACGACTCCGTGTGAAGTTTGTAAAGTATCTGCAAATCACTTAATGTTGGTTACACAATAACAATATCGCTCCTTCTTGGCACATACAAATCTTGGTAGAACCACATTTGAAAAGTCGTTAGACTAAGGATGGCATTGCTGGGTATAAAAAAAAATGTTTATTATAGGGTTAGGCATGCATCAGGTCACCAATATTTAGAGTTCAGTATCGTTACTCGGTGGTGAGTATCTCCATTCTTGCCTGGTGCCTCTCCGCCTCTGTAACTCTGGAGTGGGATTGAGTCCATCCCTGATCAAGGAATTTTGTTCTGGAGCCGACACTGTGTGCAGAGATGAGACTAACTATGTCCAGTTGGTATCTCTCAACCTCGTGCACAAGCTCCAATTCCTTACCCCCCAGAGAGGCGACGTTCCACGTTCCAACAGCCAGTTTCCGTTGCCAAGGTCCTGCACGCCTCGACCCACTCTGCCTCTGACTTCTGCCCAAGGGGCATTGCAGCGGGCCCTCATGATTGGCCTTGCAGGCGCTGGGCACACAAGGCAGCGGCCCCCATGTCTCTTTTTCGCGCTGTGCCCGACCGAGCTACGTGGGTCGCCCGGTCACCAGGCTCTCGCCTGCGAGCTCCACTCCGGGCCTAGCTCCAGAAGTGGGCCCCGGTTTTCCTAGTTCGGGCGACGCTCTCACAGCTGTATATATTCTTTTCATTAGGGTCGTTTGAATCGAGTCTATTGAAGCGAGTTTATTGAAGCAGGTCTATTGAATCGGGTTTATTGAATCGTTATTTGTTTGGCTCCTCATCTGAGGCCAATCTGCCATGGGTGACCTTACCAGGTGCCGAGGTGCTGGACAGCACAGCCCAGAACCCCCACCACTACGTTAAAGTTCCGATTCCAGGAAGGATAGAGGGCGTACAGAGTATGTTATATTTAATGTATTTCTTTTACGAATGTTATTGTGCATTTTTATTTAAATATTACCCTGGTTGTGTCACGTGACAACTCTGCAGACCATTTCAACAATAAGCTGTTGGCTGTTCTGTCGGCTCAGAGTTGATCACTTCACAGTCATCTAGTGGTGCTTGTTAGAAGCAAACCTGACATAGAGCTACATAGACGCTCAGAAATACAGAAACACAGAGATCCGTATAAGCACACATGCATAGAGACACACAGAGATACATCGGGATAAATAGAGATAAAGATTCATAGAGATACAGAGAGACTATAGTCATCCAGCGGTCGGCACAGATCTGGCCCAGGGAGCTGCAGGCCACCATAAAGACAAGTATTAATACATTTACATAGAACGGTCTAATTTCGGTTCATCAATCCTCTGCACAAAGACAAGAGAGCCCTTACTTTTGTATGCGATTCTTGTTACGGTGTCTCGGTTGAGCAGTCTGTCCAGAAAGCGGTTAGGAGTCTCGGACACCTGCATGTTACAATTGTACACTTTATACAGATGGAAACATGTGGCAGCTCACAGCTAAGGTACCTCCAACAGTTAATTTGGTCACATAATAAATAATTAAACACAACCCTCTCGCGTTGAGGAACAGAGAAGGAGTGGCTATGGCGGTGGGGGGGGGGCGTAAGGGTAAATCATGATGTCAGCGCCATGGTGGCAAGATGCAGCCTCCCTCGCCTGTCATACAGCAAGCCGTGGGATTTATTTCAACTCTGACCACGCTTGTGTATTTAGGGTTTGAAAGTGTTATTAAATTGTGTTATTAAATAAAGCATCGGAAACTCAAGAATGCCTCTGCTCATCTATCGCCGCTGAGTGTGGGAGACTCCGGGCTGCCGCTACAAGCCGCGAGAAGCCGCGCCACGTGGCCGCACGCGCACCTCGGAACCCGGGTGTCTGCGGAGAAACTACGAGTTCGGCTGTTATGAGAGCGTTCTTCGTTCAGGCACCTCACTACCACTTCACTTCTTTTACTAGCTCATCCAGCTGTTGTAGCGCAAAGGATTATAATATCGTTTGTTAATTTAAACTATTAATAACAAGCAGTTTGCCATTACAGGGAGGGTTCGCATCTCCCGCCATCAAACTGCTGAAGCGAAGACAAGATTAAAAATTTCCACACGATGTGATGTCTCAATTTGCACATTTTGATGTTATTTTGACCCGGCTCTCCAGTGACAGACTTGTACAGAGGTCCGAGTTATCCCACAAATGGCTCAGCATGGCTTATATTTTTTTTCAATAATTCCAAGGCTGCATGGCCCTGTGGACTTGATTATCCCCCCCTCCCACCTCGCACGTCTTCACTTCCAATGCCTTTGCAGAGATAAGATGTGCCACTGAGTACCCTGTTTCCACGTGGAGGCCACGACATCGCAAATGTTTGTAATGGTAACCCTACAGTTCGCAGCTCCTCCAGTACGGAGCTATGCTGTTCAATGTCTGTGGATCAGTAGTACACTGTCAAAAGCATATCTCCAGTGAGCTACGCTTCCCAATAACAGTGTGTAATGTGGCCCATTTGGCGCTGGCTTTGATCCACATGCTCTGGAATGTAGATATAGTCTAATGGTATATGTGCTGCCATAAGTAAGTCAAGTAGTTTTGTGCACAAATATCAATTGTCCACTTGTAATGGGCATTATATCCACGGTATCACAGAACAGTCATCATCTATAACACGGGTCGGCAACATATGGCACATGTGCCATGAGTGGTGTGCAAGATGATTGCCCTGTCAATCTCTAAATTATGCTATCCAATTAAAACTCTTTGACGTAGAAAGAATAACGACTCAATTGGTTTATTTACGACATTATGATTAGCGGGGCCGCTCTATCAATGGAAGCGTGCAGGTCCGTAAATAATAGCGAATGCGTGAACTCCTGGCGGGCCGCGTGTGAAACATTGCCGACTCCCGATCTCGAGCGACCTCACAACCATTGTTCATTTCAAGAGAAAAACTTCTGCTGTAAGAAATCAATGACCTTCATGAAAATGGTGACGATGGTGAGTCCTGCAGGGTTGCGCGCCGCATCCGACACATTCGTGTAGAGCTCGTGGTTGTAGTGAATGAGCTGCACCTGGAGGAACCACCGAGTGTCAATGTCTCACAAGCACTGCACTCTTGTTAAGAGTGCGTGACGATAACAAGCGTGGAACATTAACACAAGGAGAGACTTGCAACGTTTTCATAGCGAACCCTGCAAGATGCCACTTCGTGAGCAAACACATGACGCAAGGAGGAAAAAATGTGGTAAATGTGTCAAAAATCCACCACTGCCACTGCCATTAAAACAATGTTATGTGGGATTTTCTGTCCATAGCGGTTCTTTTGGGAATAGCCATGTCGGGTGTTCCTCCTCTCTCCTTCGAACGTTTCGTCTCCAACTTCTAATGATGTCACCAGCGTGGGAGGCGAAACGTCGCGAAGGCTAGAAAAGCAACACTCGATACGGATATCCGAAAAAAATAGCTACGGAGAGCAACAGTGATAGATCGAGCAGTGACAACCTACATCAGTACAATATTTGAATTTTTGGAAGATATTTAAATGGATGGGATTTTGTTCAATTATTCACAATAGAGGGCATATGACTGAAAGTTTGACCAAGCGACCAACTTACAAAGTGCGGCAAGTAAAATATATTGTAAATGTAGATGTCTGATATCCCACACCACAGGCAGTGAGAGTGGAAATACCTTCATCGAGCATTTTGTTTATTTTTTATCACTGATGGCACCGTTAGAACTATTGATGTGGACTTGCCTCCCCCGCAAACGCTTGTCCATTCAGCATGTGTTCTGATCCTTGTCCGTCCCTGCTGCCAAAATGGAGCCGAATCTCCTCCAAGCGGTTACTGTAGACGATGGGGCCTCCTGAGATGTTCACGAGATGGTCCTTGTCCAAGCGGAGTGCCATGTGTCGCCCCGTGTTGTACATTGTGCCGCTGACCTGTAGCATGGACAAGGGCACGTCACGATTACGCAAGCGTGGTGCCTAGCCTCGACCGTGCCAGGCCACGTGCATGTGGGGAGTGCGTTAGGGTCCCTCCCCCATGCCAATTACGAGCGAGTCACGAGGTGCTGAGGCGGCCGGATGAGGTGATGTGACGACACCCACGCTGAGTCACAAAAGCAACTCGTGGTCGGTGACGGAGGTGGCAGCTGTGCGTGCGGGCGTGCGAACATGGATATAAGCGCGTGTATGTGAGCGGTAGAGAGACCTCGCCTCGAAACTGTTTGAGGAGGCCGTGTCACGATGTAAGGAGTGGGGGAGGGTAGGAGTTCGTTGTGGGCTGCTACTCCGGCCGTATGTTGCTGGTGGAATAATGCATTGAAAAGCATCCAGAAAGGCCTCTGCTCAACTGTCGCTGGCTGGGTGAGTGCATCGCTGAGCGATGGTGAAACCGTTATGCCGCCGCTGAAGCTCTGGAGGCCGGCGCCACGTGGCCGCACGTGCAAGTCAACCCCCGGGTGTCTGGCGGGGATTACGACTGAGGTCGACTCCCTTGGAGGGATCCCCGCCGAGACACCACACAAGTTTGAGTCTGTGCTCGAGAACACGTCAATGATAAAAAAAAAATCCTGTTAACCCAGATTCGAGCACAATAACATTATGAGGACACGTAGCATTTGAAGTTCCCTTTTGTTTAGTGATTTCTCTATGCTTGTTTTTGTGGAATCCCACAGTTGGGGCGCTCAAATCTACAAACTGGTGTTTATTCACATGTTAGGAGCTGGTTGTTCGCAACATGCAAAAGTTCTTAATTCATTAAAAAGACAGCAGCATGTAGAAGGGCTGCGATGCTACCTTGTCGCAATACAAAACCAAAAAATAATCAGAAGTGCAATCGTGATATTATAACAGTGCATTTGGCATAGAATGTCTGTAATTAAAGCAGTGACCTTGTCAGTAACTATGAAATAACAAAAATCATATAAGTAATGAACAACTTAATTGGCATGTACATCATTAAGAATTAATTTCACCATGCATTGCAACTGATGGCATAAGTGCACATGGAACACGCTGTTAATAATACACTCCTACTCTCACTTCTGCCATCACGTTCATATTTAGAAAATCATATGTATTCACCCACGGCGAAAAGTTACCTCTGTTTTATGGATACACCTCACACATATTTCAGTCTTCTACGATTGTCTAATTGCCAACATTAATTTGAATTGTTATTATGGCCAAAAGTCAAGATTAATAATGGAGTTGCAGACAAGGGACAGGTGTCCTATAGAGTCTGGGGAAAACTGAAACGATTAAATCAACTCATGTGAAGTTAACGAGTAGAAAATGTTTTATCATTTCTGGCAAATATACAGGTGTCAAGATCTTAAAACATCAAAATAGATATCTTTCACAAAGTGTCTAGTTTGCAAAAGCCATACATACTTGTATATATGATTGGCCTACACCAGACCTATCACTTTGAAGGACAATGCATATGTTATCAAAGCTTTCTGTTTGCATATTTCGCCACATGTGTGGCTTTTGCAAACTAGACACTTTGTGAAAGGTGTCTATTTTGGTGTTTTAAGATCATAACAACTGTATAATTGTCAGAAATGGTAAAAACCTTTTCTGCTGGTTTCATGTGAAGGTGCTAGGTGGATTAGTCACCACTCGTAACCAATCAGTGAGCGGCAGGCGCCAACTGGTGGTGTATCGAGATCATGCTTAAGTAGGGCAAGTGGGCCGTGAGATGTAAAATCGTGAGAACCCCTGGATCATGGCACATGGCAATGACTTCATCCAGAAGGTGATTGATTCTGGGTAACGTTGATTGAAAACCTTCAAATAATGCAATGGAACTGCAGCCCACGATGTGTGTGTCTGCGTTTGTTGGAGCATACCACAAGGTGGCTGGCGGGTCTCACGGTGCTTTAACGTTCTCGCAAAAAGAAAAGAAATGTTTATTCCATCATCAGTTCAGACTTGGAGTGGATAATCTATGCCAAACTCGATTACATTATTGACAAACTGTATTGATTTGAAAATGGCAAAATATATATAGGTTGTCATTGGCAGGTGTATTTATATTGAGCCCCTGGGCCACACACATCCTTCTGATGGCAATGTTACCCCACATGTATCGATTCCTTCGTATTAATTTTACTTCAATAAAATATATACAAGTTAGAGATTTACCAATATACTGGCTTGGCCGATATATCGGTCAATCTATAATACAAATTGATTTGAAATTCAAAATAATTTGAACGGCTTAAGGGAATAATTTAATTTGTCCACTTTCATAAGGTTTTAAATAATACTTTTGATAATTTCGTAAGCAGTTTATATATTTTTTTTTTTACAAATCCCATTTCAGATTATATTCTGAAATAAAATGTTTATGTTGGGGGCACTTTCCAAACACGTGGAAGAGCTTAATGGCCACTGCTCAAGTTGTGTGCCGTGCGTGCATGACTCACACATATTCCTTGAAGATGTATTAGGAATTGCTGGGGATTTCTTTAACTCAGTGATATCACCGAGCACAGGAACAAATCACACGAGCAATCATTCCCACAGACTTCTACGTTCCAAGTAGTTTTGCTCAACGCAAGTAAAAATCAAATATGGGCGTTCCGGTGTCGGCCACAGGCCCACAAGCCATCACATCAGCCTACTGGGTGGCTGGCTTCGTATGGGTGGTTGTCAGAGAGCTTTGCGTTGTCTGTTCGGTTAAATTGCATATTCCCTTCACCGATTGTGATTAAATGATGCGTACTGGGCAATGCAAAGGTAACACAAAAAGAAGCAGTTTCTCTTGGGAAACACATAATTTACAGATTCAGTGGTTATCACTGAGTTTTTGTGCAGTCTAAAAAACAAGATACAAAACATTGCCTCAGATATTTCTCAATTATTGTACACATTTTCATAGTCAGTGTTATGTCTACAGCTGAAACATATATTTTTCTGTGGTATGCTCATATATTCACCGTAATCGTTTATTTAGAAATTCGGATAGCCTATGGTCAGAGCGGAAGACTACAGCTCATCCATAATGTGAAAGATCATGTTATTTAATGATAAACTGCACACAGTAGTCTTTCATTAGGACATTAAAATTGGAAATGTCACCTTGGGGCTTCAGGAGTATCATATTGCTCGCTCTTGCTAGCGGACTCGCTGCATTGGGTATTCCAAGGTCCTAATTTTAAACACAGCTTTTTACGATCTGCTGCTCTACATGAGGGCTCAGTGTCAATATCTCTACTCTTAATGGGTGGCCCTACCAACAGCTTTGCAGGTAATAAACACGCAGAATTTCCCATTAGCATCACGGTCCCTAGTTGCCATATTTATAAGTGGGTCATTAAGACATTCCATGACGCGCCGTTCTCTCCGCAGCTCTGTGCAGCGCTTTGTGACCCTCGGGTGAAAAGCGCTCTATAAATGCAATTATCATTATTATAAGCTCATCTTACAGACATTAACCATACATCTACAGATCACCAAAGCTTGACTACTTGAAAGTTATATTTATAGGTGACTCAATCCCACGCATAACATGTTAAAGTTGTCATTTTTATAAAATATTATTTTTTTGATTTAGATATGAATTCGGTTATTTTGCAATACATGTTTGATTGATGAATGCTTTGTTATTCAATAGCTACTAATATTTAACAAATGAGTTACTATCCATATGCTAATAATAATATACATTATGAAACATTGAAAAATATATTATTTTATCTCCAACACTTAAGTCATTGTATTTTTCTGGTCTCTGTAAATTCCATGAAGACGGGCCATTTCCCAAAATGTCACGATCATTGCCAATTTCCCACTTAATTTTTCACAGGTTCAAGGGAGCGTCATACCCATGATGAGACTGTCGACTAGGGGCAACTTAATCCGCAGGCCAATTAATTTGGGCAGAATGTCTTTGAACTGTGGGAGGAACAGGAGTACCTGGCAAAAACCCACGTGGACACGAGGAGAATATTTCGACTCCACACAGCAAAGTACATGAGCTGGGAATCTAACATGGGTGTTTCTTGGTGTGAGGCAGCAGCACCAGCCACTACACCACCATGCTAAAGAGTGTTGTAATTGTGTAAGGTACGATGTTGTAATGTGTTGCTCATGCAATGCAGATAAGGTGTGAGATAGATGTTGATTATTACAGCAGAAAATACCCAGTGAGCGTGAAAGCTCTGGATGCGGGGTTCCTGCGATACAAAAAAAAAGTTCGAAATGAATGCTCACCATTCTCCCACCAGTGCTGATGCGCAGAGGCAACAGGAAGGGATCAAAGATCATCCGACTGGTCTCAATGTTGACAGGCGACTGCTTCTTGCCCACAGAACACAGGCTCCATGCTGAGTTTACCAGACCCCAGAATGCTGGACCTGCACACCACGCACAACAGTGGCCAAACATTGAACAACCGGTTGAAACATATTTCACGTGTGTTATATGAAGTGTTCATCGGGAACGTTTGTGGACATATGCACCTTCAAATGATATATGAGACTCGCCCTTTAGGGCCACTCTTTCTGGATAGCAGCGTCGAGCACTCCTCCTCTCTCTCGCAACGTTTTGCCTTCCACGTTGGAGACAGCGTAGGTGAAATATCACCAAGGATGGAACAGAACTGCACAACACGGCCACCCTGAAAAAGCTGCCCTTAAGAGCAATTCCCAGTCTTTCATAGCATACGCGGCATTACGAATTACGAACTAATTTCTATAATTGTTATTATTGAGATTCACAAACTCTATTATGCGGTATCCAGGAGGTGTAAATACAGGACGTGGGTTTTTGAACCCATATACAAGCACCGTTGAGTATTATCTCCTCGTTTGTGCGGTGGATTTTCTCAGATTCCACCACACGCACCTACAAGCATTAAATATGATAACATTCAATGCTGGAGTTTTATCTTGCAAAAGACTGACGAGACTTAGCTTCAGTTCAGTTCAGTATCGGTATTCACTTAATCCTGTACAGGGTCACGGGGGGCCGGAGACTATCCCGGCAGACACAGGCCGCAAGGTGGGGATATACCCAGGATTTGACGCCAGTACATCGCAGGTCACTTGAGGGCAATTTACTCAGTAGGACAATTAACCGAGGCAGCAGCGCATCTTTGGACGGAGGGAGGAGACTGCAGTACCTGGCAAAAAAACGCACACGGACATGGGGAGAAAGAGAGAGAGAGAGAGACAACTCGCAAACTCCATATAGAAAGGCACCCGAGCCGGGAAGCAAACTCGGAACTTTTGTGCCGTCAGGCAACAGTACTATACACTGCGTTACTGCGTATGAGTTTTTTCATTCTTGTTAATATGCAATAGTTTACTATTTTGAAGACATACCTTCTAACTCAGTGGTTTAAAAATGTTTTTCTTGTAACACAGTTGAAAATAAATGTTCATGCCTGTGACACAACAAAGTGTTTTGACAAGAGCTTTCATTACAGTAAATCATCCATCCATCCATCCATTTTCTACCGCTTATCCTGGGCCGGGTCGTGGGGGCAGCAGTCTAAGCAGCGATGCCCAGACTTCCTTCACCCCAGACACTTCTTCCAGCTCTTCCGGGGGGACCCCGAGGCGTTCCCAGGCCAGCTGAGAG
>JAZEWT010000002.1:38806416-38816446 GCA_036362905.1 Mordacia mordax
AGGCACCGGAGCCGAGAGACTCGAACCCGGGACCTTCTTGCTGTGAGGCGTCAGCGCTAACCACTGCGCCACCGCGCCGCCCTGTATGTTCTTCATATTTGCAGGCTCTTGAAAAAGGTAGCCATGTCTTATCTTAAACGGCATTAAACAGCTTACAACCTATAAATGTGATGTTTTTGAGGAGCAAATTAACTTCAGACTCCATTAAAATGCTGATCTGATGTTGGTTTCTGCTCCCTGTGTCCTGATCATGAAAATATAGGATTTCCTCCACTGCACTCGCACATGTTGTAACTACCTTTGTGTGAGAGTTGTTACACATTGAGTTTTACATGATGATTCGTATGTAATACATCTAAACATTGCCTTCTGAGATATATTAGGACAGTTTACGCCATAATATTAAACATTTCTTCTCATATATTAGAGTCATTGATGTATTACGTTTGATTCTAATGTGAAATGCAAGTTAAAGATCATGAATATTTAACCATGACATTTATATCACCCACCCAGCCACTAAAACCAGGGTATCAGGATGATAAGTGGTCGATGTGCATACGTACTATGTCCAAAATCATTTTAAATCGGCAACAAAAATGCGATATTAGCAAGGACAACAAAACGCCAATAAATTGTTTAGAGGTCCCCGCTTGGTAAATATTGAGCCGAGGGCAAAATGTGTCTCTTGTAAGTGTTGAATAAGACTGCCCCTTCACTGTGCTACACACACGCAGAGCAGTTTATTGTTACACGTAAACGTATCTGTGGGTAAACTTTTATCATCAACGCAGGTCAAAAGAACATGAGTAAAGTCAAAATAGTTCACGCGTGCCGAGTATCCAGGTATACAAGCAGTACCATATAATATGGTAAATTGTTCACTTCTGAAAAATGAGTCCCTGCATAATCACCTGGCTCCGCACGAATACACGCGCTGCTGCCGTTATTGCTGAACACCTACATCGGCCATATGGAAGAACAGAGACGACACGTTGCCATAAAGGGAAAAACCAGGTCCTGTGGCCAGAGGCAAGAACTGACATATAGGAAAACATGTTTGCCAGAAAGCATTTCATCAAAACACTAATAAATATCTAAAGATTTACCTCGAGAAGAAGCCAACATGTAATATTGAAACATTCCATGAGGGTAACTGTCATTATGTTGGAGACAAGACATTAATTTGAGGAAGTGAAAACAACGCTTTGAAGTCAAGACACGCAGGGAGACATTGCTCTTTTAATAATCTGTGACTGTGCATTTCCCATTCAACTTTGAGCACGAAACAATGCACTGGAAGCTTCGACACGCTTACCTAACGCATGCACAAATTACAAATTAGTGAATAACATCTATTAATATATTTTAATAACACCCTAGGGTCACAAAGCGCTGAACAGAGCTGAGGAGGAAACGGTACGTCAACAAACATATAGTGGACTCTTCATTACACACTGCAAATAAAGCGCCTTTTAAACTCGTTTATCGACGTAAAATAGAGAATACTTGAGGCAAGACAAGGCACACAACCTCTCGGACCTGGGAATACGGAGAGCGTAGCTTAACAAAGCCGGAACATCCTGATAAAAGCATTATACTGACAAGACACTATCATATGCGGCAGCGCTAAAACGTATTAACATACAACCTGTGAAGAGGCAATTTGCGCTTAACCCAGCAACCATGACGTGCCACAGCTGGGAGGGAGGCCCTGCCAATGTGGCTCCATCATATCCCACCCCTCCTTAACGATCCGCCAATGCCAAAAGTGAAGTGGTTGTGGCATGGGCTATTGTTATATTACGGTAGACAGGGACAGACGGTGAGAGCCAGAGGAGGCTTCGCGTTGAACATGAACAGTGAGGGGGAAGGAATGAAATAATATCCACACACCTAATGAGCCACGTCGGCGCATTACAGAACTGAGGTCTTAACGCCGGTGGCTCTGGTAATTGATACAGTACGTAAGATTGTGCAATTTGAACATTAAACGATTTTAACATTGTGGGAGGTTCTTTCATGAGATGCAAATTAGGGGACTAGCCACAGACAAAGCAGGAGGGAGGCTATCGCAGTTCCGGGTGTAAATAGAACAAGGAGATTAGTGTTAATGTGATTCAGATGTAGACCCCACACAACAAAAGATGACTCGACACATACATAGTACCCACATATATAGAGGAGCAACAGGCACTACACACACATTGCGCGTGAGGATGCCTCTAACGTGTGAGACGAAACGTCGCGAGGAGAGGAGAGGAAGCGATCGATGCGGCTGTCCTTGGGGAAAAAAAAAATATGCGGTCATGACAAACGTGTCAAAATTCCATTTGCATATCAATTGTGTTGATGGGAAATAGATACATAATGATAGAGCAACTCATGGAACAAATGAACAATGAGAGAAACATTGAATTGCACTTGAGATCTATTTTTTCTCTCGTGCTTGCTGTGTGCAGAGTAACGGGTTCACGTGACCACTGCCGCCACTAGAAGCTTTTCATCCACCAGAACATTAATATATAAGGCGGCAGTTGAGGTGTTATTCCACATTCTTACAGTGTTCATATTGGCTGCTCGTGTCACACAACAACTCTACAGAGGATAGCGCCAATCAGCTGTAGATTGTTCTCTTGGCTTGCGGTGCTTGTGAGAAACAAACTTCGCCAGAAAATATAAAAAGAAAACAAATTTCAGAATTTGTTTCAAACCTGATCCCAAATCGCGATAATTTACCAAACCGTGCAGGGAGCAAATTGTCATTCGCTTAGTTGAGAAGTAATCTAATATTACTCACACGCTCTCACGCATGATATTTCACTGGGTCGCAACACATATTCAAAAGGAGTCATCCGTTGGGTTATTTGACCGGTTCCCCGTCGAGTATTTGGCAAGAAACCACGGCAGCAGGAGGAAATCAACGCACGCAAGGGAGACGCAACTCAGATTACACAAATGGCACGCATTGTCCGCAAATCAACTTTTGCAGCATTAGCCTCATCATTCATATCATTAGCCGTATTTATCATCATTGGCCACTGCGTCACCATTAGCAGCGCCATGAAACATCAGACTAATTGCACTGTCGCAGGATCGGTCAGCACCTAAACAGTAGAACTTTTGAAATGTGCACACTTTTTTTAGATTCTCATGCTGTGCCCAGATAAAAAAAAACCCTCCTAAAAATGTGCGATTTTTCTGACATATTTTAGAAGTGTTACCGTGGTGTGCCACACATGAGAAACACCACAATAGCGTCTCATCTCATGGTCAGAAACCGCTTTGTCCTGGACACGGTCGTGGTGAGCCAGAGCCTATGCCGGCAGACACAGGGCGTAAGGCAGGGATATACCCACGATGGGACAACAGTTCATCATCAGGAACCGCGGGAAATTTAGTCTGCAAGCCAATTAACCTATGCAGCAGCATGTTTTTTTGACTATGGGAGGAAACCGGAGTGCTCGGCGAAAACCCGCGCGGACACGGGGAGAACATGCAAACTCCACATAGAAAGGCACCCGAGCCGAGATTCGAACCCGGGACCTTCTTGTTCTGAGGCGACAGTGTTACCCACGGGACCACCGTGCTGCCTATTTGAAGGTTCCCACTGCAATATCACAAACATATTCTTGCTTGAAATATTTGTTTTCTTTTTTAATAGCAAATAAGTTGATTATCAACTGCTGCCTTAGGGTAATGCATGACTCGTACACTTACGTGATTAGTTTGATGTACAGAAATATTATTTGCGCGAATGTCCAGGCCCCATCACATCGCACACAGCAGCAAAGCTCACGTTGATCTTATTTCTGCAGTACAGCGAATGTGGATTAATGTTCGCTACAACTTCCGTAAAATTACGTTTCACTGAATTATTAAAGAGAAACATACAAGCAGCTAATAAATATGCTCTTTTACATTTTTCAACCATTGCGTGGGGTTTTTGCTATGTACTCCAGTTTCCTCCCACCATCCAAAGACACGCTGCTGCATAGGTTAATTGGCCTGCTGATTAAATTGCCCTAAATAGCGCGTCCTGCGACGTACTGGCGTCATGTCCTGGGTTTCCCCCCCACCTGCCACCCTCTGTCGGCCAGGATAGACACTACCTCCCCCCTCCCCCCGCGACTCTTTACGAGGTTAAGCGGGTATTGATAATGAATGAATGCTCAGAGTCAAAGTTCGTGTGAGTCGGCAAGCTGGTTGTTTCTATGGAGAACACTTTCTCCACTGGAGGAGAGTCCACGACTCTAGAGCTTAGGCAACGTTTACGCATGAAGCCGAGAGAAGATGGCTTTCCATAAACACACAGACTTAGATATATAGGTAGTAATTTGAGGTCTCAAAATTAAAGGCCTTCACATAAAATGTTTACTTTGACAAAAGAAACTGTGAATATTTGTTAGATCAAGTATTAATACTTGTCATATTCTTACTCCACTGACATTCACGGTCGTTTGATGGATAAAGGTTAATTAAACACTTCTCGATTTAATGATACACGGATATAAGCCGCACTAGGCTAGACATAAACAAACTATTTGGTCAATTTACATAATGTCATTACCTTTTATTCGTACAAGACTTTGATCTCCAAAGGGTGTTTGTGATGAGCCACGTTTAAATAAACGAAGGAGATGTTTCTTTCGTTTTACATGTATAGTAAAAAGCGTATTTGTGAAACGTACAGGCTACGCGGAGCGTCCTAAGGCAGGGAGGGTTGTGATGGAATCATGAAACGGATAGTGGAGAGTACTGTCACTGCTGCGATGTTTACACGTACAGTGCCTGCAAATTATGTTATGTGGAATCGCCCCCCTGAGTGTTATTTATCAAAAGCAATGCCAAACAGCTTCATAGGGGTTAAGGACAGATATGCCTGGGTCAACATGTTTAAAAGATGTCATTATGCATATTCTCTCTACATATATCCTCAGGGTACTCTATATAGCTCAATGGATCCATCATCATCATCATAAATAAGCAGACAATATGCCTCTCATATTTGTTTCTCCACATAAAATACGTTAGAGTATCTTCATACATTCCATCAGCTGCACAGCCTTCTAAGGGTGGCCATATCATTTCAGCAGCATGTCATGGATTTGGGCTAATTTTTTTCAAGCTCACACATTTGACATACACAAACACATGCACACTCGAAATGGACTGAGAGTACAAAAGCTGTATCGACATTTCACAGGAAGGACTTAACAGATGTATAAATGGACTGGACGGCTGCACACACACCACATACACACAACACGTGAGGTATCCCACTAAAACAAAGGGTGCCCAGGCGGGGTGCCGCTTGAATGAAAAGTTGTTGGAGAGTGAAGTGCATACGTGGCAAGCAGCACCGCATAATAATAGTGCAGACATAGCTGCCTGCGTAAATTCCAATTTAAGGAGGGTGGAATGCCAATTATTGCCAATTAATGTGGTATGAGATCGTAGGATTTTGTTGAAAGAGGTTGAGGTGCAGCGGTTGAAACTGGTAGAGGCATTAATAGGAGATTATGTATTGACGAACTGAGAGCAGAGAAGAACCCAGACCAAACTGGTCGAAAGTAGACCGATTGTTCGGAGGCAAATATAAGTCGGCACATGGAGACACCAGGGGAGAGACACTGAGAGAGACACCAAGAGAGATACCGAGAGAAACAGCAAGGAAGGACCGAAGCAAGCACTGGCAAAAGAATTGAAGGAGACGCTGTGATGATGGTGAAAAGTAATATAGTCTGAGCTCAACAGAGCATGTGGTACAAGTCAATAGAAAACTCCTGCGAGGAGATTGCTTGGCAAAGTTACACAAGTACACCCATGGCTTAGCAGTACAGTGGGGTGAGCAGCATAAAATTCACCACCCACTGAAAGAGAATTCGAGACAGTGAGGGGTGTCTCGAGAGTGACTGTGCGAGTGGCAGATTCCACAGCCAGCAGCAGCCCGAACTTGACTCAGGTGAGCGGTGCTGCACGGGAAAACACCACCCATGGCAGCTACTGCAAGCGTGACCCGCACGGCCACAGCAGCGGCTCTCAGCGCGGCACCCAAGCCGACAGCCCTAGGGACAGTGCCGGAGACACGGAGCGAGGAGAGCCATGAGACTCAGCACATGGAGACCTGAACGAGAGGAAGTAAGTGGCTGTGGAGAAACATAACGCCACTTGCAGCGGCAGTGGCTGCGCAATATCCTACAGCGCCAGCGATCGTGCCCAGCCGAGACTCTTCATTCCGCGATGTCGGTAGCACTGCATCACCACTCTGACGGGCGTGGGTTCTGCCCCGGCCATCTTACATCACCAACGGGGAGGGTGTGAGGGGAGGATCACTGTGGACTCCACAGTTCCAGACCAAGAACTGTGTAAACACACGCTCGGACGTATAGACGCATGAGGACTGCTGCTAGGTGCACATAGACATCATCATACACAGTCACACACGCACAGGCGTATGGATTGGTGGGTAATGGCGTGGCGGCAAGTAAGACATAAACGGTAAACTTTAAGGCTCATTGGTGGTTTAGTCATGCGATCGGACAGTATACAAGAAGAGATGCAGCATGCTATTTTGACGATGGCGCGAGTTGTGAAACCGTTTCACGATGGTTATTAATTAATGCAACTGCTCGGTATCCTTGGTGGACTCGTGCGCTGTGAAGCCGTTACTCCTCCCTGCACAGAGGGCCCCAATCAAGCTCCCGGGGTGAGCGCACCCCTTCCGATCTCACCAAACCTCTCCCTCTACATTGGTCACTCGTGCGCATAACCGTGGGTGGCCGTAACAATTGGTTTAAGGCAATCAGATTCTGAACTGGTTTTGAGAGTTCAGTGTTTCAGTCAAAGGAGTGGCGTTTAAAAATTGGCAGTCATGTCTCTTTTTTTACTTTGCTACATTTATTTTCTGTAATGACACTTAAGGATAGTAGACATTGTAACCATCACTGTTAAAATAATCAAGATGTCCATTTCAGATATATGTATTTTACCATAAAAGACCTTTTTGAGGCTATCATTCTTTTTTTCAAAAGAGACATGGATTTAAAAGCACAACATGAATGCAGATTACAAGAAATCCAAAGCAGATATATATAAATTGAGAAAACACATTATCAACACAATGACTAAAATTCAATAACATAGTATATAAAGCCATTTCTGTATTAATTTTTAAACACCAAAATAGTGAGTAGGGTAGACGAGATCTTCCTTTTCCTACAGTGAGACTCCAGCTCCATCTGGAAGCTTCCCAGGCATTCTCAGCCTCGAGAGACACACTAGCTTGTCCTATAAGCAGACTCCAGCTCCTCCTATTTAATTCACAGGCATTCCCAGCCGAAAAGGACAGTCTCACCCATATGTCCTGGGTCAGGTCAAGACCATAGATGAAGATGGAAAAGTATATCAACCTGTAAACTGCGAGCTTTATTCAGAACTCTGCTCTCTCTTTACCACTACATACCGGTATAGTACCCATGCAACTGCAGAAACCGTATGGACACATTGCACAGTTTTACAATGCCCTTTACCATCGTTAAAGATGAGTTACGGTCGATTCAAGAAGATGTACAGGCTCGATTTCATAACAGATTAATCACCCTTGCTTATTTTTTAGACATGCGGATGTCACACATGCACACGGATTAAATATGATTGTATGGCATCCGAATACTGACTTGCCATTTTAGGAGGGGCCTGATAATCGACAATTTTTGAAGGCAAATCACTGAGGACGGGCTAACTGACCGTTTGTGTCCTGCATAACATGTTTCAAGTGGTCACAGATGTCACCGAGATTGGATACGCGCTTTGAGTGCCCACGGGAGAAAGGACGGGTCCTTCAGAGTGGCTGGCCATGCAGCCTCCACGTTGCATTGCCTGGTTGATCGCTCGTTAAGATCTCTCTAGCAACCAGCACCAGTAATTGGAAGGCCAGGCAAACGACAAGGCCATGGGATGTCTGGTCATTAAAATTAACAATATAATTTTGCATAGCGTAATTTCATTCATAAACTAAAACATTTCAAGATAACTAGGTACATGCCCTGTGTGTTCACGCTTAAGCAAATTATTTTTCTGGTTTTCAATGAATTATTTTTTTGCAGACGTCGGACACTTTACATATAATACAAAATGCATTCCTAGAACATATTTCACCCAAGGATCACAAAGCGCTGCACAGAGCTGTGGAGAGAACTGCATGTAAGCATATTTAACACAATGTGCCATTAACACTACTTAGAAACCACGGTCAGTTTTTCTTAATAAAAATTTCCTACCATAAGCAGTCTTTTCGGTGCCGTGTGTGTGCTTTAACATAAATTATTAAAGGGCTACCTGTGGCTGTAGCTCAGCACCTGATTTTCATTCGTTTTCCACCCTGGACTAAAATCAATTTCAAACCTGTTTTGCATTTAAATTGCCAAATTGTTTCAAATCGAAATCTTTAATAATGGTGCAACAAAGAGTGGTAAGCCGCTGGAAGTTAGAACATAGCAATTAAACTGAGCTACATTCGGATCTTTTTAATTGTAAAAATTATGCGTTTGTGCAATGTAAACGGGCGGCACGGTGGCCCAGTGGGCAGCGCTGTCGCCTCACAGCAAGAAGGCCCCGGGTTCGAATCTTGGCTCGGGTGCCTTTCTGTGTGGAGTTTGCATGTTCTCCTCGTGTCCACGTGGGTTTTCGCCGGGTACTTCGGTTTCCTCCCACAGTCCAAAAACATGCTGCTGCATAGGTTAATTGGCTTGCAGACTAAATTGCCCGCAGTGCCCGGTGATGGACTGGCGTCCCATCATGGGTATATCCGTGCCTTGTGCCCTGTGTCTGCCGGGATAGGCTCCGGCTCTCCGCAACCCTGTACAGGACTAAGAGGTTTCTGACAATGAGATGAGATGAGTGTAATGTAAACGTGTCTGCATTATTGTTAAAGAATAACCAAAACATTATAAACCACTCTAGATGTTGGGAATGTCTTCTTTTATAAAAACAATTACAAGTGTGCAATTGAAGTAGCGTTAGGGGGCATTACATAAGCACTCATTACCAGTGTCAATAGGGAGTGCATCTTTCCAAAGATTGTTGCAATTTCATTTTACAGAACAGATTTTGGCGATTAAACCCACACATGTTCGTAATAGGTTCTACGCTGCGCTTACACTATCTAGATTACTGAGTTATGATGCATTTGTAAAACATAGTCATCCAGTTGCTCTTGTCCACGGTCTTTGAAGCGCTAACCTTCATCATTCAAAAGTTGGCCAATGGAGACATTACTTAGCAAATATGAATTCAAGATCTCCAACATTTGCCATATGCAACGCACACATTTTTTTTATATAGGTGTGTATGTTTCAGCTGATTAGATTCTCAATGTTGCTGCCAATGATTGCTTTCAGATGGCAATCCACTGCCGGATGAACAACCCCCCTTGCCATGTCCGCTGTGGGAATTGTTTGACTATATTTCCTCATCTGGCCAGGACCGCTTAAGATATTACTAAATGCTGACATTCAATTGTAAATGTTTAACTGTAAACATATTGCGCTAACCTTTGTTCCACCACTCCATCACTCTAGGAGACACGGCATAGACAGGCATTTAACAATGAAACACAAAAAGCCACGCTTGTTTGCACATTAAAAAACGGACCTTATTCGCTTTTCAAAATATAGATTTTTAATACACTGTGTTAATGTAATGCTATTGTGGACTTTGTATGGAGATGTCTATTGTAAATTAGGAACATTTTCGTTTACTATTGGGCAGTCTGTTGTGGAGATGGGGTCATTATCCACCTTCTGGCTCAAGTCCCTTCTCTCAACTGTTCTCTCCTTACTGGCTTCTCTACTCCCTCTCTGTCGGTTGCGCTCAAATGCTCACCAGATGACTCTCACTGCTCACCACTCATCTGACAAGTCACCCACCAGACACCTCATCTCATCTCATTATCTGAAACCGCTTAATCCTATATAGGGTCACGGTGAGCCGGAGCCTATCCCGGAAACACAGGGCGTAAGGCAGGAAT